>CAUYPK010082869.1:0-43542 GCA_963574355.1 Loris lydekkerianus
TCTTCCTTGAAGGTTTGATAGAATTCTAGTGTGAAGCCATCTGGACCAGGGCATTTTTTGGTTGGAAGCTTTTTTATTGTTTCTTTAATCTCAGTGCTTGAAATTGGTCTGTTCAGGAGATTTATTTCTTCCTGGCTAAGTCTAGGGAGAGGGTGTGATTCCAAATATTGATCCATTTCCTTCACATTGTCAAATTGCTGGATGTAGAGCTTCTGGTAGTATTCAGAGATAATCTCTTATATCTTTGTGGCAACAGTTGTTATTTCCCCTTAATCATTTCTGATTGAGGTTACTAGAGGTTTTACTTTTCTATTTCTAGTTAGTCTGACCAAAGGTTTATCTATTTTATTTATTTTTTCAAAAAGCCAGCTCCTTGTTTCATTAATTTTCTGAATGATTCTTTTGTTTTCTATTTCATTAATCTCTGATTTAATTTTAGATATTTCTTTTCTTCTTCTGGGTTTAGGTTTAGATTGTTCTTCTTTTTCCAATTCCATAAGATGACTTGTGAGTTTGTTGATGCACTCTCTTTCTGTTTTTCGAATGTAGGCATCTGAAGTGATAAATTTTCCTCTCAGGACTTTTTGCTATATTCCACAGGTTTTGGTAACTTGTGTCTTCATTGTTGTTATGCTCCAGGAAGTTAATGATTTCCTTTTTTATTTCTTCCTGCACCCAACTGTCATTCAGCATAAGGTTGTTTCATTTCCATGCCTTTGTGTGGGGTTGAATGTTTTGGTTGGAGTTGAGTTCCACCTTTAGTGCCTTGTGGTCTGAGAAGATACAAGGTAAAATTTCAATACTTTTGATTCTGTTGAGGTTTGTTTTGTGTCCCAGGATATTGTCAATTTTGGAGAATGTTCCATGGGGTGATGAGAAGAATGCATATTCTTTATCTTTGGGATGGAGTGTTCTATATACGTCTGTCAGGCACAGTTGTTCTAGGTTCTCATTTAAGTCCCTTATATTTTTGTTTAATTTCTGTTTAGAGGATCTGTCCAGCTCTGTAAGAGGAGTGTTAAAGTCCCCTGTTATTATGGTGTTATAGTATATCATATTGCTTAGACTAAGTAAGGTCTGGTTCAAGAATATGGGAGCATATAAGTTGGGTGCATAAATATTTAGAATTGAAACGTCTTCTTGTTGTATTTTTCCTTTGACCAATATGAAGTGGCCATCTTTGTCTTTTTTGACTTTAGTTGCTTTAAATGCGCATGTATCTGAAAATAAGATTGCAACCCCTCTTTTCTTCTGAATTCCATTTGCCTGAAAAATTGTCTTCCAACCCTTAACTCTGAGTTTAAATTTGTCTTTTGAGGCTAGGTGTGTTTCCTGCAAACAGCAAATGGATGGCTTGTGTTTTTTAATCCAATCAGCCAATCTGTGCCTATTCAGTGGGGAATTCAAGCCATTAACCATCATTATTGAGATAATTGATAAGTGTGGTAGCATTCTATTCATCTTATTTTGTGAAAGCCCATTGCTTAGTTTTGTCTTTTGCATCATTGTGGAAGCTAGGTTCTGTCCTTTAATTTCTGGGTGTTTACTTTGCTGGTGGTTCTTTGTGATGGTCAGTGTGTAGAACAGGTTGAAGTATTTCCTGTAGAGCTGGCCTTGTTGTGGCAAATTTCCTCAATGTTTGCATATCAGTAAAAGATTTGATTTCTCCATTAATATTAAAGCTTAGCTTAGTGGGATATAGAATTCTGGGCTGGAAATTGTTCTGTTTAAGTAGATTAAAGGTAGATGATCATTGTCTTCTGGCTTGAAAAGTTTCATTAGAGAAGTCTGTGGTCACCCTAATGGATTTTCCCCTGGAGTCAATTGGTGCTTACTCCTGGCAGCTTGCAAAATCTTTTCTTTTTTCTTGACTTTGGACAGGTTCATCACAATGTGTCTTAGAGAAGGTCTATTTGAGTTGAGGTTACCTAGGGTCTCATATCCCTCTGAAAGGAGTGTGTCAGAATCTTTGGTGATATTTGGGAAATTTTCATTTATAATATTCTCTAGAATGGCTTCCATTCATGTGGGGCATTCTTTTCCCCTTCTGCGATATCTATAATTTGTATGTATGAACGCTTCATGAAGTACTATAATTCTGTCAGTGAATTTTCTCCTTTCTTTTTCTTCTTTTCTACCTAACTATCTGAGATAGCTCAAGAGCATTGTCTTCTACCTCTGAGATTCTTTCTTCTGCATGGTCTAATCTGTTGTTGATACTTTCTATTGCATCTTTAAATTCCCTAATTGACTGCTTCAGTTCCTTCAGCTCTGCTATATCCTTTCTATATTCATCATGTTGTTCAACTCTTATTTGATCCTGTTTTTGGATTTCCTTTTGGTTATTTTCCACTTTATCAGCAATTTCCTTCATTGTTTCCTTCATTTCCTTCATTGTTTTCACCTTTACTATATTTTAAATTCCCCTTCTGACATTTCTAACATTTCTTTATAGGTGGAATCCTCTGTAGTAGCTACTTCATGGTCTCTTGGCAGGAGTGCAGGGGGGAGTTACTCTGGACTGGTTTTTCATGTTGCCAGGATTTTTCTGCTGATTCTTCCTCATGAGTATTTTCTTTGACCTGTTTCCTTGCCCTAATTTTCCTTTCACTTCCTCTTGCTCTTTAAGTTACCATGCCTCTGGCCTAAGGTTTTGATGAGTCCAGTTCTTCACTGCTTTTGTCCTCCTTATGGGGCCCAGAATGTCTCTTGCTGTTTCCCTGTGTCCCCAAAGGGATGTTTCTGGGCAGATCCCACCAGCCAGAGATGCCTGGAGTCTTCTCTCCCCAATCTCACTGCACCTGGTTGCAAAGAAGCTGTTACTCAGCTGCCATCTTGTTCCTCCCCCTAAGGTAATTATTTTAAAAAAAATCATGATACAGGCATACCTTAAACCTTTTACTTAAATTAATCCTATGAATATACATTAGTTCTCTGGTCTTTCTGTGCTCTTTCTTAGAGAGTGCACTGATTTGAACTATGGTGCCATCTTTCTTATATAAATCACATCCACAATACATCCTCCATGACTCAGAGTTTCAGTTTATTTAAAATGAAAGTGAAATTAGACAATGTGTGAAGCATTTTGAATGTGTACTTCTTCTAGGCTTTATAATAGTTTAAAATAGTTTTTAAACCCACATTTTTAAAAATGCTTGTTACACCCACATCTACTCTGACAGCAACTTTCCATGGCTGTTCACCTTTATCAAGTTCTCCAAACGTTTCCATTTATTTTTACTGAAGTACAATTTGGGGCATACTTTTTAGAATATTTTAGTGTAAGCATTACAATATATTATCATAATAACAAGTTCAACTGGTTTGGGAACAATGTAATTGACTCTGGCAAGCAGTCCACATGGCTGATGTGTGCTTAGGTGGGTGGGCAAACTGGAGAATAACCTGTTGGCCCAGAACGTTTGGTGTGTTTGGACATCAGTTTTCATGCTTCACAGAAGACCTACAGGGCACTGGTTAAAATAATACTGTTGCATACTGTGCTGCCAACATTTCACATAGATTCCCTCATTTAATTCTACAAACCGCCTATAAGCTTGGAGCTATTCCTCAGAGAAGCTCTGACTCTTCCAAAGTCTTACAGCTCACAGATGGCAGAGCCAGAATTAAAACTCAAGTCTTCTTGATTCCATGCACTAACCATTAGTCATAACAATGTTCTTTTTACTATTTCTTTAATCTAGGGTGGAAGCTGATGGATGACCCCAAGTATAATTTGGCAAAAGTATTTCTAGGTCTTAGCAAAATATAACATAATCCTCACACACAGCTTCCTTAAAGTTCATGGATAGAACCTGAATTTCACAGGGAAGGGCAGATGCACTGATGGTTCTTTAAACAACTGTGCTTAAACATTGTTTCTACCAACTAAGTTTTTGACGGATTTTGCATGTCATGGAATTGGAGGTTCCATGGCCTGCTAAGTGCCTGGAGTGCAGCTATTTCCACTGTAGGTTTACAGCAGGCTTACACTTTATCAGTCGGCCCCAATTGGAGTGAGGATTGATTGACATTCTCAGGAAGAGGGGTTTGCATTGGAGAGCATTGGAGAGCAGTTCAAAAGGAAGTGATAACCTATTGTTATCTGAAGAGTGAATATCTAATGTAACCCTGGTGTTGTTTGCCTCTATTTTAATCATAGGCAGCCAATCTGTAGAAATGTGTGTGTGTATGTGATGGTAAAATAACTCATTTTCTTCACATTTCCTTTAGACATCTACAAAAAGCTAATAATCTTACTTTTAAAGCACATTCAATAAAACCAACCAGGCACACTAACATTACTTCTACTTTCTCCATTCATTTTTATACTTTACTTTCATATTTAACCTTTAATTAGCATATGCCCTTGACTACACTAGACTTTCTCAAATAAATTACCTTTTTTAAATAAACTGACTAAAATCGAAGATTACATACTCCCCCCAAGTTAGTTTTTAACCTAAACAAAGAAATGTAAGCCATCTTCTCCATTTGGTAGAAGAGGACCTAAATAAATAAATAACAAATAAATAAGTAAAATAAGACCTTAGCCTTCCAGTGGACCAAGTGGCAAGTTCTTATCTGAAATCTTCAGGTTTTTGGTATATCCACATTATAGGAAATTGTAAGTTTCATTTAATATGTGGTAATCTGGAGTGATAATCATGATACGGAGTAAGTTAAAAATCTTAGTTGTAGAATATACATATAGTATACTCCCATTTCTTTAAATAGCATACATGTGTGTGTAAAAATAAGAACCATAGTATGGAAAGAACCATGTCACAGTTAGCACGACAACCTAAGGGGTATTAAGAGTTGGGGGGAGTCTTTTCAAAATTATAGTGTACTGCATAATAACTGCAAAATTATAGTGTACAAGAGCCTTAGTGCTAGAAAAATCTGGCAAAACTGCAGTCATGAAAGATGTATTTCCTTCTGCATGTTCAGAAGTCAGTCAGTAGAGGGGTCTGTAAGGGGTGGAGGAGCCTGAGGTGCCCCACAGACAGGACGTCTTCTAGGGAGAGCACATAGCGTGGCTGAGTGGCATTTTAAGCTGCTGACCCTCAGGGTTTCAGTGGTTTCCAGAGTGGTCTGCGGACTGGCCTCTGAGGGGTGGCTGTGGGAAAGGAGGAAGGGCCAGGCAGGTGCGCTTCTGGGACCCTCATTGCTGCTGTCTGCTTTGCTTATTGGGATTTTCACTCAACATGGGATTCAGCAACACCAGCAACAAAAGTTGAAATTTTCTGATTACATTGAAAGGGACTATAGATCAAACAAAATTTACATGGACCTGTTGAAGCTTAGTTTCCTCATCTTTGTCATGCAGATAAATCCCTATTTCCTAGGGCTGCTGGAGGATAAGGTGAAATAGTGCAAGTCAGTCCATAGTAAGTGGTGGCTTTAAAAAGGGGGTCAGGTAGGTGGTGAACAGCACCTGGGCAAGGTAAACCCAGAGGCTGGGAACTCCTGACACCATACTACTGTCTTCTGCTTCCCAGGGCCCCTTCAGATATTCTGCATTTCATATACCTGGGTTTAACTGTCACCAGCACGTGCTCTGATTGCCTGTCCATCCTTGGGATTTCCCTTTTCTCTGTTTGAAAAAGCCATCCCACTCTGCAAGGTCAGGAATCTAAATCCTTGTCAGCCTGGGAGAGTAGAAGGACGACAGAGTCTCATGAAGTGTGTGTTTAGTGAGTCTCACGGTAGGGAAGACTTTCTCTGTATCCCAGGCCAGGGAATAATGGAGGCCTGTTTCATCCAGGTCAAACAGGTTTGATCAAATTAGAAAAAGAAAATAAATACACAGAGAGGCAGTTTGACATAGTGATGTAGAATCCAAACTCTGAAATCAGACTCCTTGGATTCAAATCCTGCCTTTGCCACTTACTAGTTACATAGCTTACTTGCTTGAGCAAGTTAATTGAATTCTCTATGTGTTATTTTCTATCTGTAAAATAAGGACTGTTACATAACGTTGTTGAGAGGAGTAAATTGATTCAGGTATGCACAGCACTGAGAACATAGTAAGTGCTGTATACGGAGGCTTTAAGAGTTAGCACACACAGTGAGCCCTCCATGCCCAAGTCCAGACAGACATCATTCATCAACTACAGCATTCTTTCTTAATGAACATAAGAGCTAGTGCACACAGTGAGCCCTCCATGCCCAGGTCCAGACAGACATCATTCATCAACTACAGCATTCTTTCTTAATGAACATAAGAGTTAGCACACACAGTGAGTCCCCATGCCCAGGTCCAGACAGACATCATACATCAACTGGAGCATTCTTTCTTACTGAACCTGTTTGAAGCCTCTGTGCCCTTCCCAACAAAGCCACTCCACATAGTTGCTAATTGGTTAGCTCACAAAATAAAAACTATTTTTATATCATATTATAGATTCAACTGGTATTTCTAGATGTAGCAGTAAAAAATGATGTTGCTTCACCCATCCCAGTTTTCTAACTGTGGGGGTAAAATGTGCCCAGACTGGAGGACAGTTGACTACATATAAGTGAGATTTGCCACTCTAGCCTATTGTGTGGACACGAGGTTTCATTTGCCCTAAAATGCTTCTTCATATCCTGAGATAAGCAGCCATGAAGAATGTCCTTTTGTCTGTCCTCATTCTTCATTTGTTATAGAACAAGAGAGCCTGCTAAGCCACAGACCACAGAGAAAAAGGCCAGTCTCATAAAATAGACCATGGTTCTACTGATGTGCTTGAAAAAGCACGCACACTTCAAAGCCAGCCGTGGATGGAGACACCCAGGCGAGCCACTCAGGAGCATTTGCCCTGAGGTCCCAGCCCTTCTGAGGTTAAACCCTTCATAGCAGAACCCACATCTTAGAAGCTGCATTTAACCAATGAACATGGAATCGACAGTGGAGGAGACATTTGGGTAACAGCTTGTTAATTTATTAATAGTTGTAATAGTTGTTGAATTGAGAGAAAGGCAGTAATTTAGTAATAGTTGTTGAATTGAGAGAAAGGCAGTATTTTCACTCACACTCTCATTGATCTGAAATTCTTGATTTGCCCTCTTTAGTGCTCCTCTCTGCACTGAAGACCTATGTCCTTCTGTAAGTACAGCATTTGTTTTCTCAGCAGGCTCAACTGAATACGACTGTTCTTTAAAATACAGAGAGACAAATGTTCTTGGAGGACAGGGGAAGTTCACATAAGGGAGTGGGCAGATCACAAACCTGTGAAATCAACAGATAATTCTGGAACAAACGGAAGAGTTGACCTCAAACCCATTCTCACAAACATTTTAGAGGAGTTAGTAATGAGTAGCAAAATAGTTGATTTGATTTTTTTCTACCTTCTCTTGTATTTCTGAATGTGAAATGAAATGACTAAAAGATTACCCAAAGCTGAGAAAGAGACAATGAAGGGCTTGTTCATATACCAGCTGGACCAATGAAGTTGCTGCTTAAAATGCCAGGATTCAGGGTCAAATGAACCAGAGCATCCCTCTCAACTCCACTGCTCATAGCTACGAGAGTCAGAGTGAGATAGCAAGTTTTCAGAGGCAAAATAAATGGAAAAAGAATACATAACTTCTAGGTTTGTCATGAGACTTAAATCAAGTAACATGTATGGAGTTATAAGGATCCAGGTACATAAAAAGCATTAGCTAAATGGTAGCTATTATTATTGCCTCCCGCACCACCACTGATAATTACACAGCCAAAGCAACCTATCAATTATCACTGTTATTTATATGACTGAAACATCTAGAAAGATCTCAGAGATAAGTGACCCAATGAGTAAGTGTGCTATAAAAGAAAATCAAATATGTGATATCATCTCATAGGACAAATATAACTGAAAATTAATTCATTAAAATTATTTGCATATCCATTAGCTATAATCAGACATGAGGGAAATTTGGGGATGATAACAATGTGAGGACAATTCTGTAAATTTAATAAAATCATTGAATTACGCATTTACAATGGGTGGATTTTATGCTATGTTAATTCTGCCTCAATGAAGGTACTAAAATAGTTCTCCATAGATAGGAGCTGAAGGAGAATTCAGGTAATAGGAAGAACAGAAATTACCTTGCAAGCAGCATAGAAAGACAAAAGGAAAATGTGAAATACAGATTAAGAGACGTGGAAGACAGAGTAAGAGGCTCTAAGATGCATTGTATTGGAGTCCCAGAAGGAGAAGTAAAAAAGGATGGAGAAGAGGCAATGTTAAAAGGACTGAGGTTCCATAGATTCAAGAAGCCCAGGGTATCCTGGATAAGAGAAATTCAAGCTTAGACATACCGGAGTGAAACCACAAAGACATAAGACAATGAGAAAATGTTAGAGGCAATAAAGAGAAAGATCTTTAAAATGAAAAACTGAATTTACTTCTCAACAACAACGAAAACTAGAGGAGTGCGGAAATTTATAAAAATATAATTGCCATCCTTGACTTGTATATTTAATAATAATATTTTTAAAACATTAAGGTGGGGCAGCGTCTGTGGCTCAATGGAGTAGAGCGCCAGCCCCATATGCCAGAGGTGACAGGTTCAAACCCAGCCCCGGCCAAAAACTGAAAAAAAAAAGATGAAATTACAGTTTAGATAGCAAAAACTAAGGCACTTGCCACCTACAAACCTTGCCCGATTTTACTATCACTGAAACTGCATTTTGTCCATGTGCTAGACCTTGAATATCTAGTGATTAAGTGCAGTCATCAACTTCAAGAGGCTCAAAAATCTAGACAAGGATTATCAGATTTACCAAACAAAATACAGGACACCAAGTTAAATTTGAACTTTAGATAAACAATAAATTTTTAGGATTTATATGTTGTAAATACTATAGGACAAATACTCATAACAAAAGTTGAAATTTAAAGTTAACTGGAAGTCCTTTATTTCATCCTAGTTTAATCAAGGGGACAGATGTCAAAGCCAGAGATAGAGTTGGAAATTATTCATTGGTGAGTGAAAGCCACATCCCAGAGATTAGATGACAGAGACCAGAGGTTAGGGAGAACATGTCTGCTGAAAGAAAACAAAGGAACAAACCCTTGAACTCCGTTTTTTATTTCAAAATAATATGGTGGTACAAATGTTTTTTGTTACATGAATTAATTTTGTCATGCCTGAGTCAAGGTTATACATGTGCCCATCACCTGGACAGTGTGCACTGTACCTGTTAGGTAGGTTTTCACCCATCCCCTCCTCCTCCCTCTCACCTGCTAGTTTCCACTGAGTTTTACTTATCCTGTGCACATGTGTGCTCATTGGTTAAATCCAATTTAATAACAAGCACATGTAGGTGTTTGTTTTCCCATACTTTAGATACTTCATTTAGGATAATGGTCTCCAGTTTCGTCCAAATTGTTGCAAAAGGCCTTAAGTCATCTTTCTTCATGGCTGAGTAGTATTCTGTAATATTCCAAATACCATATTTTGTTGATCCAGTTAAGAATTGATGGGCACTGGGTTGATTCCACATCTTTGTAATTGTGAATTGTGCTGCAATTAATATACAAGTGCAGGTGTCTTTTCGATAAAATTACTTTCTTACCTTTGGATAGATACCCAGAAGTGATATTGCTGGATCAAATGGTACATCTACTTTTACTTCTTTGGGGCATCTCCATGCTGTTTTCCATAGAGGTTGTACTATTTGCAGGCCCACCAACAGTGTTTAAGCCTGGAACTCCAACTTTTAAAGGGGTTATGGTGGAAGATAAAGAAGAGGGCCAGGGAGGGAAGGAAGGGAGTCAAGTTTCAAGGAGGAGGGTTGCATAATGCCTGACTTGTTCATCAAGTATTGAGTGTCATCTATGGACCAAGTACTGTTCTGGACACTGCTCTAGGTAATAGAAGAAGAAAGAGAGTGCTCTAAAATGGGTATTTTGAAGATAATTTAAGGATTGTTAGAAATCCAATTTCATTACTCTAGTGAGGACTAGGTCACTGGCTATAATCAAGTAGTTTTTTGCAACTCTTCCATTATGGGATGAATTGTGCTCCTCTCAAATTCATATGTTGAAGTCATATCCATAACCACTAGTTTATCAACATGTGACCTTATCAGAAATAAATCTTTGCAGATACAATTGGATAAAACAAGATTATACTGGAATGGGGTGGGACCCTGATCTAGTATGCCAAGTGTCCTCATGAAAAGGGGAATGTGGACACAGACATGCACACAAGACTGCCATGTGAGGAGGAAGGCAGAGAAACGTGGACACAGACACGCACACAAGAGCGCCATGTGAAGATGAAGGCAGAGGAAGGTGGACACAGACACGCACACAAGAGTGCTATGTGAAGATGAAGGCAGAGAAACGTGGACACGGACACACACATGAGAGCGCCATGTGAAGATGAAGGCACAGGAAGGTACACACAGACATGCACACGAGAGCGCCACGTGAAGATGAAGGCAGAGGAAGGTGGACACGGACGCACACACAAGAGCGCCATGGGAAGATGAAGGCAGAGGAAGGTGGACACAGACGCACACATGAGAGCGCCACGTGAAAATGAAGGCACAGGAAGGTGGACACGGAAGTGCATACGAGAGCGCCCTGTGAAGATGAAGGCAGAGGAAGGTGGACACAGAAACGCACACGAGAGCACCATGCTAAGATCAAGGCAGAGGAAGGTGGACACGGACGTGCACATGAGAGCACCATGTGAAGATGAAGGCAGAGGAAGGTGGACAGGGACACGCACATGAGAGCGCCATGTGAAGATGAAGGCAGAGGAAGGTGGACACGGATGCACACACGAGAGCGCCATGTGAAGTTGAAGGCAGAGGAAGGGGGACACGGACGCACACACGAGAGTGCCATGGGAAGATGAAGGCAGAGGAAGGTGACCACGGACGCACCCAGGAGAGCGCCATGGGAAGATGAAGGCAGAGGAAGGTGGACACGAACACGCACATGAGAGCGCCATGTGAAGATGAAGGCAGAGAAACGTGGACACGGACACACACATGAGAGCGCCATGTGAAGATGAAGGCAGATGAAGATAGACATGTACGTGCACACAAGAGCACCATGTGAAGATGAAGGCAGAGGAAGGTGGACACGAACACGCACATGAGAGCACCATGTGAAGATGAAGGCAGAGGAAGGTGGACACGGACGCACACACGAGAGCGCCATGTAAAGATGAAGGCAGAGATAGAATAAAGCAATGCTAGAGATTGCCACCAGAACACTGGCAGGTAGAATACACAGGGCATATATCCTCCCAAGCCTCAGAAGGAAACAACCCTGGTGACAGCCGGACTAGCAGACCATTCCCTTTCCCTTATAAAGGTTCACTGGAAGGCTGACCAGCTAGTCCCAAGCCCTCTCTAGTGGGGCTTTCGCCATGCGGCTGCTGGAGCTGCTGACCTCCAAGGTGGTGGTGTGGTCCTCCTCAACCGTTCGTTTCCGAACCTCAAACCCGGGGACTTCTTGGCAGCTTCAGCCCCTGTCTCCATTTCTGACTACGGGAGAGAGCTCCTGCCACTTTCCCTTCCGCTCTGCCCTTGCCCATCCACCCAAGCCCTCCTTTTTACTTCTCTCCTCCTCGTTCTCACAAAGCAGCTGTCGGCCGCAGTACGGCTGCCCAGGGGAACGCTCCCAGTTCCCCTTTTCCTTCTCCCCAAAACTCCACCTCCTAGTGTAAAATCAAGCTACCTTTTTAGGTTGTACTCTGGATAAAAGTTCTGTCTTCTACTCCCTGTCTTTCCTGGACCATTTCCTCCCAGATGGCTCTCTTTCATTCCCAGTGCTGATGGAATGTTTAGTTATTTGTTCAAAAACTGTTAATTAGCCACTGATGAAGCACCCGAGCAGCTTCAGGGCTGTGAGAGGAAGAGCACCTGCACCTCAGGAAATGGAAACGTGGTAATAATTTAAGGGTGGCAGGCGCCTCTCTGTTCGGGCTGACTCCAGTTGACTTGTGTGGGCCTCCTGAGACTTCCAAAGTATCTTGGCTCCAAAGGAGAGGGGGTGGTGCTCAGTGATGCCAGCCTGGGAAGACCAGGCATTTGCCATCAACGAAGTATCTGGATGAGAATAGAGACTCAGATCTGGGTGCAAATCCTGCCTCGCTCTGTTACTACCAGCCGAACTCTGGTGAGCTCAACTCTTGCAACTTCTTGAGCAATTTAACTTCAGGGTCTGGACAATTTTATATCCATACGAATAAATGATACAGTAAAACCAGTGGCTCTGGCACATGTTAACTGCTTTTTAAGCCTGGATACAGTGGGCATGGGGGCCACCTAAGACAGTGCAGAACCAATTTTAAGAGCCATAAATAGGGACAGCTGTGGGAATTCAGAGACAATGTCCCACTGAGATGATTTCTCTGGTCTTAAATGATGGGGGCTTCTGGAGAGCAGAGGCAATACAAAGTTTGAGAGTGAATGCAGAGGGGGGTGTGGGGCATATTCAGAGGCTAAAGCCAGGAGAGAAGTGGAGCACATGGAGAGCCTTGAATTCCCGCCTCGAATGTGGAGTTTTAATAAAAATGTAGAAATCTCAATAGCAAAATCAAGTTTCACAGCACATTTGTACAATGTTGTTTGCATGGAAGAAAGACAATTAGAAGCAGATTTTTGACTGTATAATTTTTTGTGGGTTATGCTAGACAATGGCCTCTGCCTTCCTACTTAAAAAGGCTGATTTGCCATAGCAAAACTTACACATTAGGTATATGAACAAGATGTTCCTGACAGCTTCGTATTAATGCGTAGTACTTTGGGGTGGACAGTAGTATGAAACTGAGCTTTCGAGAGCAGTTCTGCCCAGTGTCACAGAGCAGTATATGGTTGAGATAGGTTGGTACCAGCATTTGAACCAAGGTCTGGACACCAAGCACCTGATTCTTTGCTATAAATAGAAGAGCTGTGAGAGGAATTTGCTAGACTTATAACACGGGCCTGTCAGTTGCTTCTAACTCAAAATTTTACATTACACACACACACACACACACACACACACAAAAGGCTAAATGACAGTGAAAACATGACATGTTTTGTGATCGATTAGCATTCATTGCTGAGTTGTCCTCGAGTAATGGTGGCCACCTGAGTGAAATGTGCGTTTGTTTGTCTCTGACTATTGACACATTCCTGCTCATACAATTTCCTTCTAGTTTTAAAGAATTTTTAGCGAGGTGTGGTGGCTCATGCCTGTAATCACAAGTAGCACTTTGGGAGGCTTAGACGGGTAGATTGCTTGAGCTCAGCTAACACTGAGACCCCTTCTCTGCTAAAAATAGGAAAACTAGCTGGGTGTTGCAGCAGGCACCTATCGTCCCAGATACTTGGGAGGCTGAGGCAAGAGGATCACTTGAGCCCAAGAGTTTGAAGTTGCTGTGAGCTATGACACCACAGTACTCTACTCAGGGTGACAGCATGAGACTCTGTCTTGGAAAATAGATAGATAGATAAATAAATACATAAATGAAAGAATTCCTTTTTATTACAGGTCACTGTTTACCCCATCTATTTCCTTTCAGGAGACATTATTTCAGGTGGACATGTCACGTCAATACAGGCAGAGAAGACTGAGGGTGCTGTGTGCCTAACTCATTCTTTATGTACCTGTGTGGTGGGTGCCTAACTCATTCTTTATGTATCTGTGTGGTTTAGGGTGGTTCTTTGTTTCAAGCTCTAAGAACTATTAGCCTCTGCAGTTCCCAGAGGTCTGCACAGTGCTGCTTGGTCAAGCAGAACGTTTTCCCCACATGATAGAATCCAGTAAATGTGCAGGAAGCCCCTCACTGTCACCAACAGAGAGAACTCAGCTCTGGCCCAGAGCAAATCAGAGTGAGGACGGAGGTGGCACCTGAGCCTCTCACTGTGGACTTCAAACCACATTCTTGGGACTTCTAAAGGCAGGTGTGCCAATTACTCTTACGTAATTACTCTAACAGAGATTTTTAGACAATCTCTGTTAGAAGAGGTACGGAAATATGCCAGTTGTATTAAGTTAGACCACGAAATTGCTGTTATTTCACTATTATTTTGCCAATAAAAATGGTCATTTCACATGAAGCACCCTAATAATGATCATAGCTGTGTGTAATTTTCAAAGTGTCTTCTACATCTATTTTTCAATATAAAGAGATCTCAGATTATAAAAAGGAAATGATAAAACACAGCACATATGAAAATTCTTAATAAATGTTGGTTGAATCTTCAAGTATAGTGTGATTGGATGGTCCTGCATAATTTTATGAAAACTGGGTACAAAACATTCTCATGTTAAGGTGAATGCTTTTAATAAAAGTTAAATTTTGCTAGTTTGACATAATAAAAAAATCCATTTGATTATATATTTACATTTTTATTAGAATTCTTCAGAACTGTCAACAATTGGACAACATATGGGTAATAGAACACGTGAAACACCAACACCCTTTACACTTACGCCGCTTAATATTTACACATAAAGTTACTGTATATATAAAAAATATCTTCAAGGACTCATGGGCTTAGGAATATTCAAAAGACATTATTGCTACATTTCAATATTTACAAAAAAAGCCACAAAATAATTTCAAACATTAAGCCACCGCAAAAGAAACATCTGATGTAAGAAAAAATTATAAAAATATAAACTTTCAAGAATATCCAAGACAAAACTCTTGATGAAGTGCCCCTGAAGTACCTAGGCGTCTACAGTTCACAGCCACTTTCACTATCATCAAAGTCAGCAGAAACGCAAAGGGAGTTTCAGACCAAGTACGCCAAAAGCAGCAGTCTCTCAGATGACAGCACAACCCCAAGCCTGTTAACTTTGGGAAGGTGCGAAAGCACAGAACTCCAGTGCAAATGGTTACTTCCAGACAATGGCTACAGTTCTCTAAATGTGGTCTAAAGGACATGGGGTGGGAAGAACCGTGAAGGTAACATACCTGAATCTTGCAAGACAACACACAAAGCTTGCCTTGTACACATTTACCTTTTATACTGGGCAGTGGAGGGGAAAAAACAGGTAAACTACAAGAATAATATCCAGGCTACAGTCTAAACTTCTAAAGGGTAAAATTTAAACATGTCTCAGTGGTACAGTAGCATTATATAAGGTCTAAGAAACGCGTACAGTATGTTAAGTCTAAATAACAGAGTGCCTTAAATGCAGATGGGCTGCAATTAGGTACAGAAGCCTTTTGCTTCTTGCATGCCTCTATGGGAGCTTTCGGTGAGCTACTCCAGAAAGCTGCGTGCAAAGAAACCAGAGTAGTACTGATGATGAAAGCCAAGTTCTTCTTTGGGGATTGAAGGACCCACTTAGACTCAGGGCAAGAATACCTCCCAAAATACTTGTCTACACATGTGTGCACGTGCAGCCGTACACACACACACACACACACACACACACACACACCCCCACCCCACACACTCTCTCTCTCTTATATAGATACTGGCCTGGTGTCCAGGACATGCCTGTAAAGGAGGCTGAATCTAAATGTTATCTCCTGCTACATAACAATCCAAGCCAAGACAGCACTGTCTTCTCACTCACGAGGAGTCATGCAGTCAGTCAGGAAGTTTTCCAGACAATATCAAATCCATTGAATACAATGCCATTCTGAAGCTGGTGGGCTCATTCTGGAGAATCTACAGAGCAAGTTCATCAGCTAAAAAAGGAGATTTTCTTAAGATTGTGCTTGGCAGTTACATTTCTTTTCCTTAAAGTATTAACTGCTTCCTTTAAACTTATATGGCTCATAATCTAATGCTACACACAGTGAACAGAATGTGAGGGTTGTATACAGATAACTAAACCTAGTGGGTTTGCCCCCTCAAATGTATGAACATGGACAATTTATAGATGAATATATATACAAATGCTGGCTGGGGAGGTCTTCTCTCCAATTTAACTGCCTAAGAGCAAACTCTTATTTTTTAAATTTTATTATTATTTGTTGAGACAGAGTCTCACTTTGTCACTCTTGGTAGAGTGATGTGGTGTCACAGCTCACAGCAACCTCAGATTCTTGGGATCAAGGTATTCTCTTGCCTCAGTCTCCTGAGTAGCTGGGACTACAGACGTCCGCCACAATGCCCAGCTATTTTTAGAGACGGGGTCTCACTCTTGCTGGGGCTGGTCTCAAACTCATGAGCTCAAGCAATTCACCCACCTCAGCCTCTCAGAGTGCCAGCATTACCGCGTGAGCCACAGCGCCCTGCCTCAAACTCTTACTTTAAAACCAGGTCAGTAGTACAGGAGCTTACGCAGGAGTCCACAGTGAAGTGCCTTTGCTCAGGCCTAGGGAGCAAGCACGAGTAAAGATTTTTCACGGCCTCTGCCTCATTCCCAGCATGAAAACTAGATTTCTTAAGTCCAGATGTTCACATGTGTCCTTTGCTCTAATAATGTTCTGTTTTCCAGGGTTAGGTTTTAGCTTCTAATGCTGCATCATCCTATCACTCTGGATGGTTCAAGGCCAATGTGACTACTATCACTTACTCAGATTAACAATCAACCACATACTCTGAACAGAAATCAGAAAATCCTCGGAAAGAATTCTGGACATTCAGCCCATCCATCCCTCTCTTTTTCCAAATCAGAATCTTTCTTTTTTCCTGGTTATAGTAGGAGCTACTTTGCTATTGGGAATATGTACAGTTCGAACCTTTGCAATAGAATGGTGGCTGATGACGAAAGTCACAAGCCACTAAAGTGTGCTTAGAAAGACGGGATTACAGTGGGTGCCACTACCCTGAAGCAGGGTGCAAGTCAAAAGGAAACAAAAGAAGCACGAAGGAAGCCGAGAGACGGGGTCATTCCCGTACCGGGGACTCCGACACTCCTGCTCAGATGTCTTCATGCACAAGCAGGGGCTGGGAGGAGGAGGCAGTGCTGCCGACGGAGTTGATCCTCACGGAATGGTCCACCACGGGGTGCTCAGGGTTGGGGTTGCAGTTTGCTAAGTTGGAGTAAATCTGCAGAAAATATGTCCAAAGTCAATGCACCAGTCTCTACAATGAAGAGGGCAGCAAAGGACACACTTACAGCATCAAAATTGCAAACACAGCAGAGTCTCCATAGTTGACCACCTATCTCTTTACACCGACCACCTCCTTCAGTGACCTAATTGTCACATATTGGACACACACCACATTTACATGTAAGTACAACAGGCCTAATTCCCTATGTTGACCCAACTGTTACAGTCCCTTGGGTGGTCAACTTACAGAGGTTCTCCTGTTACTGATAAAGACTCTTAAAGAAGAAAGAGGTAGTTTATGAGACCTGTGGCCCAAACTCAAATCATATTGACAAAATAAATAAAACCCCCCATTTATCCCAAGGAAATAATTTTACACAAGTGGTGGCAAAATGTGTAGGCTTAGCTCTTCTAATAGGACACATCTGGGAATAAGCACTTCTAACCTATTAAAAAGGTTTATGAAATCTCTATAGCCAACTACAACTCAGCAGCCGATGTAATCTGCTAAGAAACCCACAGTCCTTCCAGGGATCTCCTGTCAAGAATTAAAGCAACTGGATTTTTAAGTTATTTTTTGACACCTAGAAAAACAAGCTTTATCCCAAAAATATCAGTGGTGTGTTATCAGAAAAGATAGCTCCAAGCATGCAGCCCAGAATAAAAGCGGAGTCAAAGTAAGGATCACTAATTCTTCCTTAAAAGCAGGAGAGGAAAAAATGGATTTGAATTTTCATTCCCCATCCCCAAATCACGAGGAGGGATCTTCCCAACTTCAAACAGCTCCTCTTTCTCTGTGGCTTGCGGGCATGACAGCTATCTGCCATTGTCTGGCTATGGTTGTTTGATCAGAAGGCTTATTTTACTGCAGTAACAAGCTGTCTTTTCTATGCTTTTCTTCTAGAGTTCATGTTACTTCACCCCTCCAGGGGATGAATGGCCCAAACACATGAGAGGGAGAGCATCCCACCCCATGACCAGTATTTGGGGTGGGACGGGAACATGGCAAATCCTTATGGAAACTTTTCCACACTTCTGAGTACAAAGCCCTTCCCCTCCTCTTCTCACATCCTTCTTTGGCTCAGAACGGGGGGGGGGGCTGGGCAGAAAGAACTGGTTTCCACTGCTTTGCTTTCCCCACCTGAGGCTGGATTTACAACCTAAGCCACAGAGAGAAGGGGTAGGGAGGTTAGTCCTTACCCCTAAAACCTGCAAAGGAAGACACACCTGGGACAGACAGAACCACACTCACATGACTGGTGCTATCTGAAATCTGCTTCTCTATCAGCTGAACGATCTGCTTGAACGTTGGCCTTTTTAGAGGATCAGCATCCCAGCAAGTCTTCATGATGTCATACCTGCAAAATGAGGGCCATTTACAACCCTTCCCCAATCCTTTACCCTGTGGTCAGACGTGAACCATGCAACAATATCCACAGTAATTCCAGGCTCCACAACGGGCACACTGAATGACACGCACACAAAACACAACACCACATGTATGAAATGTTGTCAAAACTTTGTTTTGGGTGACAAGACATTATGAAAATAAACTACAAAAATAAAAAGGAACCAAGTGACATTTTCAAACCGTGCTGGTGAAAACCCTCAACATCTGGGTTTCTGTCCTTAAAAACCAAAATAAAAGGGGAAATGTGATCTAGAGGAAAAACTTCGTGGCCCTTACATTTCAGCAGGTGCGTGCTCGGGGCTGAGCATTCGGAAGCCTTCCTTGATCATCTTGTAGAACTTAGAATCGACTGGCATTCCAGGGTAAGGGCTGCTTCCTGAGGCACAAACGGTTTGCAAATCAGCGTTAATCACAACCAAGCAGGATGCTAACAAAACATTAGGAAGGCACATGAAGGAGTCTTTGGCAAGGATCGTTTTACCTAAAGAAAACAGCTCCCACAGAAAAATCCCATAGGACCAGACATCACTTTCGAATGTGTACACACAGTTGAAAATGCTCTCAGGTGCCATCCACTTCACAGGCAGACGAGCCTGTAATGGAAGCAAAACAGATTTAAAAGTGTTAGTTAAGAAGCTCAGAGAAAACCCCTATATATTAAAGATTCTTACAGATTTGCTCCTGCTGAAAGGTGGGGTGGGAACTTGAGCACCATCTCACAAAGGCCTTTAACACACACAATCTCAGATGATCCCAACCACCTCATGAACAGGTGGGTCACAATTACATTATCCTTGTTTTAAAGATTGGGACACAGAGTCAATATAGCATGGTGATTAAGAGCACAGACATCCAGACAGCCAGACATGGGTCTGAACTCCGGTTCCACCCCTAACCTTGAGAGATGCAGAGATTTGTTAGAGGCCCTTCTTCCTTAATGATAAAAACATGGCCTCCCAAGTCAGGACTACATTTCCCAGCCTCCTTTGCAGCCAGTTGGAGTCATGTGACTCAGTTTTGGCCACTAAGTTGTAAGCATTGTAAGGCAGCTTCAGGAAAACATCCTTAAAAATATAGCTGGCACATGCCCTCTGCCCTCTGCTGTCCTTGTCTGCTCATGTGATGTACCGGCTGTCCAGGTGCTGGTTATCCTGAACCATAAAGGTGGTCCAAGGAAAAATGGTCCTGGGCACTTCACAGAGAACCTCTGTAGTCTGCACCAACCCTGGCCTGCTACCCCTAAACACTTTTTTCTTTTGAGTTTTCTATCATAGGCAACCAAAACTATCCCTTCTTCTTCCTTAATGATAGAAACATGGCCTCCCATCCAGGACCATATTTCCCAGCCTCCTTTGCAGCCAGCTGGAGTCAGGCAGTCAAAACTATCCCTCACTTATATGCTGGGAAAGTTACTTAAATATTAAGGCTCCATATCTTCTTCTGTAAAACAAAATTAACACTCCCAATCTCATGAACCCTCCTCCCCCCCCAGCATAAAAGCAAGTGCTCATTAGCAAGAGTGGCTTGTGAAGACAATGCCTGTTCTCAGCCGGTGTCCCTGCAGGGTCAGAGCTTGAATTCAGCAGCTGAGCCACTTGCTCAACCTGAATGCTTTCCACTAAAATTGAGCTAAACTTTCCATGACTATTCCTCTTACATATACTCCAGTTTCCTGGATCTTATAATCTACCGTAAAAAGCTAAATCAAGCCTTCTCTTAATCCATTTAGGATTGGAAACTGGGAAAACAGGTTTTTTTTCCTAGTCTTAAAGTTATTTTAGCCAGTTTTTATAAAAAAGGTTTCCGACATCCTTTTCTGGGTACTGTGATAAGCTGCTGTCAGGGCTCTTAACCTGAGATCCAAGGGCATCTTGCATTCAGGGGCCTATGAATTTAAAGGGGGAAAAATTACATCCTTATTTTCACCAGCTTCTAAATGAAGTCTGCCATTCCCTTGAATTACAAACAAGGGCAATAAACCAGGTAGTATTAGCAGTACCTGTAACTTTGTCATCAACAGTAATCACAGATATCCCCTGTTCCAGTGCTTTCAGGGATATCAATATTCACATTCAACACCACATTAAAAACACAGTAGTGTTTATAACCACCGCTAGAACTTGTTATTGTGTATAGCAAATACATGTATTGACATATTACACATTTACTTAACATTTTGATAACTACTTCAATGTAATTGCTTTTCTTGGTAATTCTGTGCATTTTACTTTAGGCATGTGAAGCAGTACGCTGGCAAGGGCTCCACAGGTCGCCCTGGATGGAAGAGGCCATGGCATAAAAATGACTAAGATTGACGTGAAATGGAAGAACTTTAAGAACACTTGACCCAACACAGATTTTTCAAATGACTATAGCAGTAAATTTGGGGCATACCATATACCGTATATACTCAAGTATAAGCCGAGTTTTTTCGGCACAAAATTTGTGCCGAGTTCGGGTTTTTCGGCACAAATTTTGTGCCGGAAAAACTCGGCTTATACTCGAGTATATACGGTAAGTTTCCTTGTTTTTAACTTGTCCCATAAATTCTCTTTACACCCTAGTCTGGTGAAAGCAATGTCTGTGATTGATCAGTTCAACTGACTTCAGCTGCAGTCTCTGATGGGCAGCCTGGTGGGCCTAGCCTCTCCTGTCAGTCCCAACTAAGCTAACCCAGAACAAGCTAGTAAGAAACTGTGGCTTAACCCATAATGAGGGTCACCATTATTTACCTACAGGGAATAGTAGGACTGTATGCCTGGCACAATTCTAAGCACTTTATGTAGTTATAATAACTCATTTAATCCTCAGAATGACTTTGAGACAGGTGACACTGTTATTCTTAAGTGGAGAAAATTATCCAACACCAAGCTCAGGTCTTGGATAATTTTTGACCACATGGGAAAACGTCGGGACTGGCTCCGAATCTGCTATCCTCTTCCTCTTGCCCTTCTGTCCACATTTGGAGACCTAGATAATGAGCCACTTGTCATTCTTCCTTCCAAAATTGCCCAGGGATGGAAAGAGATGATTTTATCGACACTCCTGATGTCGAACCTCAGGAGTCTTCCCAGAATGCATGCTTTGGTCAGGAGATAAACCAAGAACTCTTCTACAGAACCAAACGGAATACAGCCTACCCCTAGAGATGACGTAGTGACGAGGGAGAAAATACCACATTATCCTAAGGGACATAAAAATCCACCTTTAAGAATAAATCTGGACTGTAGAAATGGACCTAAGAGAACAGGCAGAGAGGAATGTAAAGCATAGTATGATTTTCCATACCAAACAGCTGCTGCTCTGGAAATCATGGGCTCTGGTTTGACCTGTGTCATCACTGATAAAAATCACCAAAATAAATGGCTGCTTACTTCCTCCAACTTTAAAAATAGAAACACATTGTATTCTAGGGCACGGGTATAATAAAAATTGGATAATATAATAAAAATTGGCAATAAAATGAAAGCATTCTGAAAAAACATTCACCATGTTCTACAAACTAATTATTACTATTTATAAATCTATTTACTAGCTCTCCGTTCATTACGAGATCCAACATTCTATATAGCTAACTTGAAACATGATCTTAGATTTTAATCCTTTTCATATAAATGCCAATCTAAAAAAAAAAATCCTCCTACTGTGACCTTCAGGTCCACATTTCTTACCCTTGAGCAGAATCAAGTTCATTGCTATTCTCAGACTATAATGAAAATTAAGGCTATTTCTGTTTCCTTTGCATGCCCCATAATCACACAACTAGAATTAGGATTTCTATCATTGAATGTTAGTTGTAATAATGTTCAACATACCATGCAAATTTTGCTAAAGTACACTTAATTTGACTGCTAAAATGTATGATATCTCAAGATAAGATTTACATGATGCAAATCACAGGCAATAATTTTTATCAAAAGCTGAAACTAAAAATCCTTCAGTTAAGGTTGCAGCGAGCTGTGATGCATGCCAGCCTGGGGACAGAGGGAGGCCCTGACTCTCTTTAAAGATTAAATAAAAATAAAAGTCCTTTACAGGACTGTCAAGCAGAGGACGGGTACTCACATTTCCTTTCACCACATAATTAGAATCATTCTTGATGTCTCTGGCTAGACCAAAATCACAAATCTTTGTGATTCGACCGTGAGTAAGGAGGATATTTCTGGCTGCCAAGTCTCTGTGAATACACTATTAGGTTAGAGGAGAAAAGAAAACCGTTTAAATTCGTTTGAACTTTTAAATAGTGAAAACTACTTTTAATACTAGAGTGCTGCCTATGTTATAACAATCCAATACTTTTGTTTTACATGAAAGTACTTGGTATGCCAAAAATAAAAATCCAAATTATGCCTTGAATGAGGTTCACATTTTGTTTCACATAATCAGGACCATAATTACCATCATCACTTTCAGAATCAATTCTAATAAATGCTTTTTTCATGTCAGGACTGCTTTCATTCATAGGAAAATACTTCAGACATAGTCATATCATATTTTTTAAACTGAAAATTCATTTTGCATGGATCTCTTTGAATGTCCTTTCAAAGAGTCTTTGCAACTTCAACTTGACATCTCCCAAGGATGCGAGGAAGAGGGTCTTTATTTCAGCCACCCTACATCCTCTCTTAGTTTGTAATTGTTTGGAAATGTCACCAATGGCATTTAAGGGGAGGATCTGAAACCTCGTTCTATTTGATGAGTTCTGTTTCCTAGGGAATCGCTCTCGCCCTTCCACAGCCCCGTCCTCAGTTTGGCTTCATCCTTCTCATCCCATCCCCACCCTGTTCCTGAATGTTTATTATTTTCTCTGACCCTTTATTCACGGACACCTCATAAGCTGTATTATATAATATTTGGGGTTTCACCAAGCATGGCGACCATGAGGTGCCCACAGCTTTTGCTGACAAATGATTCTCTTCTGTCTTCCACGAGCATAGCCTACATATACTAAAAGCCAAAAGTTTTCAATGAATTCACTACATTTAAAAAAAATGCATAGAAAGCTCATTTAGACAGGCTTGCATTTTAAGGCTTATAAATTAGAACAGGAATTCCAAAAAGACAGCAGTTGAAACATGAAGAAACTAAATTTCTTCTGCTCTTGGTCACCACACTTCAAAATGACACTCTGCATTCTAACTACGGGTCTGAAGGGCTCCATTCCTGGAATCACTCCCACTTACGTTCTTGGAGGCGAGGAAAGCCATGCCCTTTGCCACCTGGTAAGAAAAGCTCAGGAGGTCTTCCAGGTCCAGGGCCAACTCGTCATCCTCCATGATGGCAGAGGTCACGTCTCTCTCTATGTAGGAGCCTGTTAAGAAGACAGGGATTTTCTTAGCAATTAAAACCTTAAAGATTAGGAAAAGAAGGAAGGAAGAAAGGGAAGAAAGGGAAGGAAGGGCGGGCAGTGAAATGACAATACCCAAGGCTGGTAATGAATAAACTAATGTGAACTTAGAGGCAAATCACCTCCCTGGTGCTGAGGGAAGGCAGAGATGTTGAATCATAAAGTTAACATTCCACAGTCCTAGACTGGCTTACAAAATCCTTAGGGGAAAGGAATGGCAGATTAATGCAAAAATCCCATATATACAGTAAGATGTTCAGATTAAAAAAAACAACAACAAACAAACACATGCTTTGATCTCAAACACCTATTTGCAACCCTAGCTGCTGAGTCCTCTGGCGCTGCCAGGAATGATGTCACATCTGACAGTGGTGACCCTCTGCGTCCTCAGGCTGGGCAGGTACCCACCTATTCGTGCAGATCTCCGTTTGTCTGCCTTGGTTGGGACAACGTAAGAAACTCCAGGTTTCATGTCCATGTACTCATTAGTACTGTCACTGCTGGGGGAAAGGAAACACCATCAGGTCACGGCTGAATCACGTGGGAAACGCAGGAGAGCACTAGTGAGCCAGGCTCTGTCTCCCACCCACCTTGGTACAGAACGGACTGGTTTTATTCCAGGAAAGCAACATGAAGTTTGAATGAAGAGTTTAAAAACTTATACCATGAAATATGAGTTGTCAAGATTCAGTATTAGGGTCTAATTCCCAGGAATTAGATGTGATTTTTGTGTTCAATCAGATGGGGGACTTGGGTTAGAAATGTCCTATCTATTGACACAGTGGATTTAACGGGAAACAGAGAGCCAAAAACGTGATCCCACATTACTTCAAACTCTCTAAATTAGCCCCAGGAGGCCAGATTAAAAAAAAAAAAAAAAAGACAAAGAACAAGCACTTCCAAGACAAGGCTGAGATTGTTAACGTATAGGGAGTGATGGAAGAGGGTTGAAAAAAACCAAGTTTGGTTCAGATAAACACCAATAATTTGGATGATATTCTGAACCATCTGGACCTCTTGAATCTGCAACATTTGGCTGGAGACTCTTCAAGATTTCTAGTACTTCCTGCTCCTGATTAGCATAGAAACACCATGACAACAATCTCCTTCTGAGTTGCTGGTGGTTCCAGTTCCATATGGGATCCCAAAGCACAAACAACATCACACAGGATGATTGAACAGCTCAGGCCATTATTTCAGGAAGTTAAAAATCGTACACTGGGCTGAGCGACTCTTTCAGAAGGTGGGCAAAGTAGCTCATTTCTTCATTCAAAGAGCCTATGCTCAGGAAAAACTAACAAAAGGTGGTTTGCACAGTATTTTACTAACCCTTTCACTAAAACAGGATTTATAAAACATAAAGAGCTTCACCTGGGGTTTTCAACTTTAGCCCAAGATACAGAAAATGGCTTTAAGAGGTAAGTGCCCACCAGTACTGTTTACAGAAGTCTCCTTGAGGGCCCTAGTATTATGAGTTTTGAAACTCCACCTTGAAACACAGGGGATACAGAGGGAATCAAAGCGGAGGGGCGAGACAGAGCACACGGGAGACGGGCCCGAGAACCGTGGCTTTTGTGGGACCAGGTGAGTCCAGGAGTTCTTCTTCAGCGGTGGATCTTGATAACATTGCAAAAAAAACGAACGGGCAAGGTATGACGGAGAATTCTGTTCTGGTTATAAAGCAGACTAACTCTCCTTAAAGGGTCCCAGAGCTCTATATATACCATTCAAGTTCAGAATGGCATCCGTAATGACAGACATGAGAACAAGGTCCGGAGTTTAAAGCATGCACTCAAGGGGTCGTGTCTCTTCCCAGCATGGTGAACTAAGCGGGGTTGGGGAGGAGGGAACATGCACATAATTCAGAGGTAGATGGCAAAAAGCCTCGATATGTTCAGAGTGTTCTGCCAAAGGTCTGAAAGGACTTGACTGTGACAGCGTGACAGGCTGCAGCATTTCCCCTACAAACAGAATCTCACTGTCAGGACGCACACACCACCAAGCTCAGCAGTATAAATGGAAACGCACACGAGGACAGAGCCATAAGAGATAGACGTGAAACTCACTCAGCACACAGAACTAAAGCTTAGAAGTACTAAAGGTGCATTTTTAAAAAGTCAGCAGAAATCTACGTTTAACACAGTCTGAATCTTTAAAAACACTATTTGAACTTTCGAAGCTGTTAATCAAATTTAAATGATTTAATAATTTTGATGTCGCACCTCAGAGTACCTCAGTTCAGTTTCCAAAGAATCTGCCTTGATTGTAAACCGTCATGACCCCACACGCTACCTGTCAACAGCTGTCTGTTTATGCCAATCCGTCTTACCAGGTCAACTCCTTTGAATGTAGAAGGTTCTTATAAAGTGCTGCTTCTGCATGATCTTCCTGCTTTGAGCAAATAAATGAATCACGTTTTCGTCTCAAAAAATTCAAAAGATCACCATAGCAACAATATTCCGTAATGACCAAGGTGGGCCCTGTGAGCACATAAGGAAAGGTTAGAAAGAGGTGAGACATATAGATAATCCTGCTTCCCATAAAAATACCCAAGGGTGTTCGTGGTCATGGTCATGAACATTCAGCTTCAATGGCTAAGCTTACCTAGTCCCTGTATAATTCTATTAACATCACTTGTCAAAAGAGCAGCGTGATGTGAAGAGAAAAAGCCAGCAAGCCTCTTTCTGCCTGAATTTCTAACTGATGTTAGTGTTTGGGGCCAGGCGTGACTGCTGGTTTTGTAGACAGAAGTTAACTGCTCTCAAAGGTTCCACTCCTCACCACGCTTCCTGCATGAATCTTTTGATTCAATTCTGTTTACAGCAGGGCCTCACGCACTCTGTAAGGTTATTATGGAAATGGTGAAGTGTACAAACCGCAGCAGGGTGGGAAAATCAGCCCCCCAGACCAGCCCGCAGAGATGAGACTGGAAAGTAGGCAGAAACCCGGAATAATCCGTGTTCTGAGCACTACTAGTCCAACATTTGTTTGCTGTTGTGAATGCCTAGAGCTGTAGTTTTGAAGTAACAGGCAACTAATTAACTTTGGTAGAAATTTTCTCATGAACAATTCATGATGTGGTGAAGCAACATTTGTGGGGGTTGTGTTAAGATATTATACAAAGCTGTCAACTGTGCTGAAGATCTCTCCAGATCACCAGAAACAGCTCATTTTGCAAATCTCTGTTCCTTCAGACCAAAAACTTTCTGAAAACACCATGGACATCCTTGATGGGGACCTCAACTGAGGTTCTGATTGGAAATTTATTTTTACAGAAGTGAAATGTTTGCCTTATTTGGTATATACTGGAGAACTGATAGGCTTCAAGACCTGTTTTAAATTATGTTATGTAAATGATCGCTAACCCTTTTAGTGACTAAGTCTGATTCAGCAATATACAAAGCTTGCAAGATAGGAATTCTCTTGCACGTAAGAGGAGAAAATCAAGAGTTGAGTTAAAGTTGCTGATGTTGCACATACAACAGTAACTTGGCTCACTTACCCTGTGATGACAAAACTAAAATCTGCTTTTTTTTCTGAGATGGGGTCTTACTCTGTCACTCAGGCTAAAGTACAGTAGTGTCACCATAGCTCACTGCAGCCTCCAACTCTGAGACTCAAGAAATCCTCCTGCCTTAGCCTTCCAAGTAGATGGGTCTATAGGTGCATGCCATTATGTCTGACTAATTTTCCTATTTTTTTTTTTTTGTAGAGCTGGGGTCTTGCCCTTGCCCAGGCTGGTCTCAAACGCCTGAGCTCAAACAATCCTCCCAGAGTGCTAGGATTGCAGGTCTGAAATCTCAAGAACAATAAAGAAACAAAATCTAGTAAGAAAGGGACAAATTAGGTAAAAAATATTGCAAGCTGTTTATAATCAAAAGCATTGTCAAAATCATATTAAAATGCCATCCTTTGAAAACCTGACAGACAATAAAAGGCAACTCAGACATGGCTGTACCTCCAATGGTGCATGCGCCGAGAAGGTTCACAATGTTCATATGATTACCCAGGTAGCTAAGGACTTTGAGCTCAGACATCAGGGCTTCTCGTTCCGTTAAATGGGCACTTGCTAAAATTAGAAACATCTTATTTTAGTGGAAATAAAATTAGGCAAAATGATGCTGAGTGTGTGCAGCGGCCTGCCGAGACTCACGTTTGAGCATCTTCACAGCCACGGTCATAGCCGAGTCAGACTTAATTAAGCCGTACGCAGTTGCCTCAACGACTTTCCCGAAGGCGCCAGCCCCCAAGGTTTTCCCTTTAAAAAGGAGGGCAACAAGGTCAGAGGTGGGTGTGGGGGGAGAACCAAAGGACTATTTGTATAATTTGGAATCAGGAAAAGAATCAAAGATAATTTGTCTAAAAGCATCTTCCTATAATGTTTTCTATGCCAAGCCTATTAAGGGTGGTGGTAAAATTTCGCAGAAAACACTGAAACAGGTGGAACAAAGCAAAGGAAGCACTGGGGTTCCCTAAAGTCACGTGCACACAAAAAGGTTACGTGGACAGCCCCTGTTTCATACTGACCCAAACTCAGCCTGTTCCTGGGAAACTCCCACTTGTGATCATAAGGAAGTTGTGTTGGGTCTATGTAAACATAATTGTTTCCATTTATCTCCTCAACAACCTTCCACTGTACTTCATACATTGGTTTCTGGATGGGAGAGAGAGAAAGACAGATCATCTTTTAATGATTAACATCCTGGTCATTACAGCACTCAGGGAGAGAGCAAATCAATGGTTACCTGTAAATATTTATAGGTGAGAATCATCACAATGACACACATCATACCAGCTACTACCACGAAGCCGATCAGCAAAGGAGTGAACAGGGTATGGGAGTGGATTTGCTCTAAAACGAAAGGAAATGTGGGGACACACACCTTTAGATGGATAAGACCTCTGCTGTCGCTGCTCATCCCCAAACCGAGCCTCCCCGCAGCTTGCCCACGGCAGGACGCGAGGCCACGCGCCTCCAAGCTCCCCTCCTGTTCACACTGCGCTCCTCAGTCAGTGACTCTTTAGAAATACAACTTTAAGCCAGAGTGGAAGGAACAGAAGTTAAGACTTCTGTAGCATTTGAATAATGTTATGCTGTTTTTCAATGAAAAGCAACATCTGAATGAATTTTGTACCTCTATCAAATTCCCGCCGTGTATAGCTATAAAAAGGAGCTTCTTGTATGAATGGTTATATTTTCTCCTTCAGTGTCCTGTATTTTTCAGATTTTCCGCATTGAGCATAAGTGTCTTTCATAACCAAGAAAAAGTTTTTCTTTTTTTTTGAGACAGTCCAATTCTTTTGCCCTAGGTAGACTTCGGTGGCATCATAGCTTAGAGCCACCTCAAACTCTTGGGCTTAAGCAATCTTCCTGCTTCAGCCTCTCCAGTAGCTGGGACTACAAGTGACCACACAATGCCTGATGAGTTTTCCTATTTTTAGTCTTGCTTCTTACTCAGGCTGGTCTCAAACTTCTGAGTTCAAGCAGTCTGCCCGCCTGGGCCTCCCAGAGTGCCAGGATTACAAGTGTGAGCTACCATGACTGGCCCAAGAAAAAACACTTTTCAAAGTGATTTTTTCATTGCCTTGGCTAAAAAAATCAATGATGTAGAACAATGTATGATTCTTCCACTAATTACTCAAAAACTGAGAAAATAAAGCACTATCTGGTACTTGTCTTTGCCCACTCAAAAAAACAAAAACTGAACCTAAAAACTTAGGTGCCCCATTTCTCTGTCTTCTAACCTTATACCAGTTCATCAAGTCTCCATAAGGATCATTTAACTCATGTTAAGAGAAGGAGTCAGTTGTGAATCAGATTTTAATGATTTTAAAGAAACAACTAGCTGACGACTCCATAAAAGATCTCGGTAAATTTCTGATATAGTGTCCGGCAAAGTTTAAAATACTTTATTTAAAATATCTGACATTTTAAACTGAAATTAAATTTTAAATTGTTCTGTTAAATTACTCCCCTAGGTGCTGTCTCTACCCCTCTTAACGGCGACAACGGTAAATATACAATCAATGATGCACATATTATATATATATAGGGAGAGAGAGAAAGATACACGCATGTGCACAGACATGCACACACATAAAATATATAAAGTAGCATGGTTTAAATTACTCTGGCAACAGCAGACACTTTCTTGACAAAGTAGTATGAAATGAAACTTGGTGGCAGAATGAGGACAGCACGGTGTGACGTAGATGTTACCAGAAATGACACGGCCAATGTTGGAATGGATTCAAAACCATGACTGATATGGTAGACAGAACCTAAATATCCCCTTAAATTGGATTAAAAAGAAATATACCTTTGTTGTTACCTTTAAATGCAAAGTTAAAATAGGCAGAAGTCTTGCCCACATCGTTGGAGGCCTTACACTCAACCGTGCCGTTGTGCTTGAATGCACTAGAATCTATGGAGCTCTGAACCACCAGTCTGCCGAAGGGTGGCCCGGATGAGTTCTGGGTCTGCACACCCACTGGCAGTACAGGAGCTGAGCATCTAGGGCAAGAAAACAGGCAAGGCTCACTCTAGGAGAAGAAATAAATACATGAGACACTTAAAGCAAGAGGTTCACACTCAATAAAAAATCTCCGTTTACAACAGTCAGTGTCTGATAAGGGATGGGTGCTCTTGTGGTCAGGTAAGCAAGAAAAGCACCGTGGATGTGAAGAAAGGAGAGGCGGGCTTGAATCTGGACCAGCTGCCTCAGCTCTGCAAGGCTCAGTCCCTGCAGGGGTAAACACCATCGCAAGGGTTCCTGAAAAGACTGGAAGTGAAAGACTTAAAGAGGCTGGGATATATGCTGGTACACAGTAGACGGTTATAGAAAAAAAAAAAAATCTTCAAAGGGAGTGTGAATGGCTGAAATGAAACACTCACAGCAAGGATCACAGCTGGAAGTTCTGAGCAGAGTGGGCCGGGCTGTACTGCAGGTGGCAAAGACCACCGCTACCCTGAGGGACCCTTTCCAGGGACCCTGGACACTCCACTCCACATGCCCAGCCACTTCTTGACACCTACGTAAGTTAGTCAGGTACTCTGTTCCTTGTCTATCCCTTCAACTAGAACACAAACTCATAAAGGCGAAGACTCATGTGCGTTTTGTCCATGAGAACAGCGCCCCAGTGCCCCGTGGGCACTCTACAAATATTTGCTGAAGGAATGCCCGTAACTACTGGGGTTGCTTCCATTGTGTGCCTGCTTCCCAGGGCTCCTCAACCCTCCTTACTCCCCCAAAAGAACACATTCTACTAAAACTCAGCTGAAAACAACAACCATATGTAACCTCTTCTGACTATTCCAGGAAAAATAAAATTTCCACTATCAACTGGGCTACCTGATCGTGATGTTAGACTGGGCTTTTAAAGCCTGAGTATAAAATAGCAACTGATGGATAAAAACAGACCCATGGACCCCATTTTCAAGTTTAGATCATGAGAAAGGACAATTTAAGGCTTCAGTGTGCATTGTGGGGAGAAGGGGTACAGGCCAGATGTCCTCTGCTCAGGATCTGGGCACCCAGGCAGGGAGAAACCCTTCTGAAAGCAGGTCGCTTCCAGACGCCATGTGTGTGTTGTAATTGCTCCATCATTACTTTTTTGGTAACTTGGCAATTAACTTCTGAGGTAATTTTTTCATGATAACTACAGCCACATTTCCCACACACATTACCTCCTGTGTGTAGAATGGAAATCTAATTACTCTGTCCTGCAAAATTGCTTTATCTACCTGCAGGCTAGAAATTGCATCATAAATCCAAAAAAATAACCACCAAAATAGAGAAGTCATTCAGTAATCGTTTTTCAGCAAACGAAATTAATGTTGACCAAGAAAAATATACCAATTATCCCCTTTAAAAAGCCACATGGCTAGGAAAAAATAATAATACTCAAAACAAAGCTTTAAGAAAATCATGAAAACACATTTGAAATTCAACTGAATTGCCATCTTTCCCTTCTGCATTTTAAGCAGAGCCAAAAAAACAGTCGCTCACCTCTGCTCAGTTCCTGGACAAAAGTACCAGTCGATAGTGGGCTCAGGGAACCCGGCAGCCACACACTGCAGCACGCCATTCATGAGCCTGTCGTAAGTCAGGATTTCTGGTTTTGCTGCAAGAAGAGAGAAGGAACCGTATGTCAGCATGTGGAAAAACAGCAAGACTCGCTCCTCTCCCTTCCCAATCCTTAGAACCTTCTCGAGACCACCAAGGAGCCTGAGTGAAGGGGCTGTTCAAAAGGAAGAATCCGAATCAGTGAGTGGAAGGCACAGGGAGGCAGATGTCAGGTCAACCCCGAAAGGCTTTCCCAGGTCCCGCTGCCCGGCCCTGTGGGAACCGCCCCTCGGGGGTGCAGAGCCCTGGGAGAACGGGACGGTGACTGAAGGACCCCTGGCAGGACTCCTGCTTCCCGGGAGGGGGAATCTCAAAACTGCTTCTAACCAAGACTCTAAGATTCCAATCTGCTGTAAAGGTGAAAATCCTGCTGAACGGATTCTTGCCAATGGGATTTAAAGTTATTCTACCTGCCACAGGAATTTCAAATTGCTGTGGGCCCTGCAATGGACAGGATTAGAAGCTGTTACAAGGAAAAACAAAGCCCTGCTCTTCTCTCACAGATTTTCTCCTGTTAGAAGGTGGAAGGGGTGGCACTGATAAAGATCTGAATCACCCTGTTTAGAAAGTGAAACACTAATAGTAAAATGCAAGGCAGGCTTTGAACTCCAAATTTAAAACATGAACAGAAAATTAGAAGGAAAAAACAGCCCAAGAATTTCATTCACCTGTATATCTGAATCTGAATATAATCATCAAAAAAAGTTAAATAAATAAATAAATCGTATCAGCAAGAAGGCTCTAATTTCTAATTTCTGTGGAACTACAACATCAACAGATATTCAAGAATTTCAAATTTTCTAAATCATTTGTACAGCAAAAGGAAGACAAACCTATTACGTTCAGTTGTTCTAACAGCAATAGCTGCAGGAGTCTGGCCCTCTGAGGATGAGTAAGTTAAACTGTGAGCATCTCGATGGCAGAAATGGGGGTGTGCAGACGCCGATGGCATCGACCAAGCACAGAGCCACGGTGTGTGTGCGCGGGGACAGGCACTCTGGATAGACTTGAGGACCAGCCCCTTCTTAAGGTCAAACCACTTCTTTGACTTTAAGAAAGTTTCTGAATCTCTCTCTCCACTTGTTTCCTCAACAGAAATGAGAGGAAAATGTAAAATAAGAGTAATAACAGCACCTATCTCATAGGGATGCTGAAACAGTTAAAGGAGATGGAGCACACAAGAGTTAAGAACGATTCCTAGAAACACATCGCTTGTCATCAATTATTACTGATTCCATGTTCTTTTCTAATCATCCTCCTTGGTTAATCAAGTTTGCCTCAGTACTTGCTACTCTAAATAGTTTCTCTAATGATCTAAAAACTGTTTAAGATGGCCTGATAAGGTGTATGTTTAACCTGATGGACTGGGAATTCGACAACAATTACGTCGCAACTGATACAGAAAATAGATGTGGTGAGGAGGAAAGACTGACAGACGAGAATCTCAGGAAGTTTATTTCCCCAAAGGAAGTTAGCACTGATAAAAGACACCTTAAAGAAGAAGCTCTCAGCACCTCACCTCCTGGAGGCAAAAGAGTTGGCAGGGACCAGAATGTCCCCATGCATGACATGACACACCCGCCTGTCACTCAACCTGGCCTTGCTGATGGACAGACCATTTGGCGACTACACACAAAAAGAGCAACTCTCCAGAACAATCTCAAGGTAGGGGCATCCTTGAGAATTTGGATCCAAAGCCAGCTTTCACAAATAGAGCAAGAAAACAAGCCATCGTCTTGCAAAAGCATCCATCTGGCTAGTTTGTTTAATTATCACGGGCAACTGTGTGATCAGGCTGAAAAGTAGGGCATAACACAAAGAATCAGTAGACCCTTAGGAGAATGCTACCTGCTGGAGATTGCAGGTGCCATACGGGGGATGGAGGGTGGGGTTTCTCCAGACTCAGTTTAAGTGTCCCTTGTTTTTTGAAGGAACCTCCTACCCTATGAAGCCAAGATGGTTGGTCTCTCGCCTCACCTCCAAAGCTCTGAAGAGTACCTGACATTGTCAGGAAAGGTCTTGGTCTGCCTCTGCCACCTGCCCAGGCGTTCTCAAGGTCAAGAGCCCATCTTACTGACTGAACCTTTAACTTGTAGGGCAGAGTCTGACCCACAATGGACCCGCTGAATGGGTAAAAACCCACCCAGAGGAACAAGTCTCCTGGATTCCAAAGGCATGCAGTTAGAGTCACAAGAAGGGACCTGCTGGTGACTTTCCTAGGTAGGGAGCTCTTTATACTACTCTTTCGAAAGAGGGCCATAAGGTAAGAAATCTACATGTATGCCTGGCCCTGTGAAATTTTTCGTACCAGGATTATTGGTGAGAGGAAAGAATCTGCACATAGATAGCAGAGATAACCAGACAGAACTTGAACATGAATCAAGTTCACAAGACAGACTTACTCAGACCTACATTTCCTTTTGTACTCACACTCTTAATGGCCATAGTGCCACATGATGGATTCAGTAGAACCGTTAACTCAAAAGAAAAAGGATGACAGTGGTCATCTCTGGGTGGTGGGACTATGGATAGTTTATTCTTGTGGCTTTATTTTCTAATTTACTTCATAATGAACATGTAGCTAAATATGAATCTATAAAACATTTTTAAAATAAAAAGTTGGAACAGCTGAAAATTATATAATCAATTACATTTAGCCTTGGTTACGAATGCTCTAATATCCAAGCCTTCTAGCGTGACACCTGGCCACAGTTATACAACAGCCCAGGCTGGCACTGGTGTGGTCTGGCTGGCCTATTGGCTCCTGTGTACTGGCTAATTAAGCAGTTTTTTTTTTTTTTTTTTTAGCCACTATCCCAGCTGGGTCATAACCTGAGGCTAATTGAGCAGCTTTTATCCTGTTAGGCCTTAGGTCAGGCAACCCAGCTCACAGGGTCCTAAACCCTCAATGTGCATTAGACTTACAAAGGGAAGAGGTTAAACGCAGATTCCTGGGGCCCATCTTCAGGGAATTACTAAGCTGAGGATCTGACCCAGCAATGTATTTTTTTAAAGTATAGTTAAGGAATCCAGTCGGGGCTGGACAAGAGTGAGGTACCCAAAGGTCTTGCAAGTCAGCACCTGTGGGGGAGCACCTCATTAAATTTTGGACCCAGGTGCCTCTTCTGCCTCACCCTTGTCCCAGCCCTGTCTCAAGATGGGAGATTTCATTGTGAAAGGCCAAGTTAGACACTAGCACAGCGTGAGCTGTACACGGCAAGTTGCATCATGGTAATGTTTAATGCATAAAGAGTGAGCTAGGTAGAAATCTAATTCCTAAAATTGAAAATCTGGCCTCATCTGCATTTTGTTAAGTGCCTCAGTGTACCATGTTCAGCATTAAATATACATTTTGCTTTTAAAGATACATGACTCTCTGCAGTTCTTTAGGTTAAATCTGAGCTGTAGTTTCTTAGATATTCTACAATAAGCAAAATACCAAATGACACTTTCCCTAATCCCTTCCCAGTTGCAGGTGTAGATAAGCCTAAGAGGTGTGTAAGTTATGCATTTCCTGCAGAGATTAAAAAAATAGCCTTTTCTCTTTCAAAGTCATCATGGGCCTGGGTTATTCTGGTTTCTATAACGACACTGATCAGCTTGCAGGCAGATTTCAGAATGGCTGTAACTGTACCAAGAATTTATTGCTAATGCAATGAAAACTCCTAAACATCCTGTGATTTACGCCAACAGATTTGTGATCTTGAAAAAGATTCATTTTACATCCAGATCAGGTCCATGAAGAGGGCAAGAAACAAACTAGTTTTAAGAGCAAGGTACAAATAACAAAGCTGTGGGCTGGCAGCAGCTGGAGTTGGGACAGGAGACCTGGTGGGGCAGGCGGCTCTTTCTTCATGTCAGAGTGGGGAAGGGTTTTTGAATAGAGTTCTTCTCTTACCCAATCACCTTAACCAACTTCTATAAATGCACACTGTACAGTCAGCAGGACAAATAACAGACTTAAATCTCCAAATAAGACTAAAGAGACAGGGTTTGCTGGTGTTTAATGGTTATGCAGCAACACTTTTCTACAGACTTATCAGCATCCCAGTTTTGGTCTGAGTGGAACTGGCATTTGTACCATAATACCATTACAATAAAGAAATTTAAGTCAGCTAAGACAGGAGTATAAAAATAACTTGTTAGCTTTACTTACAATAAAAGGAGTATCATCCTTTTGTTTTTTAAATCCCCAGAATAGTTTGGAAACATACTGTGTTTTATACATCCCTAAAAGATATCCATGTCAAATCTATTAAGTGTAGAGTATAAATGTCTTAACACAATAATTAAGTAAGTGAGGTGAAGGCTATGTTAACTAGTTTGATGTAAGCATTCCAAATTGTAAATAAAATCAGCACATGGTACCCCATAAATGCATTAATGTATAGATGATCTATGTACTTATGACTTAGTTTACGTGCCTGTAACAGCTCTTGCAGCCACAGAGAATCTCTTTATAAGAAGAAAGAGACATTTGAGCATCACATCAAGAATAGTACTCATAATTCCCAAGCAATTTGAGAACAAAAACTCATTTCAAGTTCAGGAAGAGAAAGTAAACCAGAGTTCAAACACTGTCAGTCACATCAAAATGTGTCTCAGATGAACACACATTGTCCATGAAAAGATGACTGAAAACACAAGCACCTGTTTTTACACAGATCACACCAAGAAGATCTGAAATTGGTTTTTAATGGAGAGAGTCCCGTGAGAGCCCAACACGGTGGATCTGCCACTTCGTACGCTGAAGGCCCAGAGCGTGACATGTAACAACCGATGAAAACCTTAGTACCGTCCAGGCACTTAAGGTCACTCACTTGAGATTAAACAAGATGATGACAAACTTTAAATAATGGTCTGAGAGGTTTCTTTCCAAATTCAGTCACATGCTTTCAGGGTTCCACCTCACTCCCATGTCTCAAGACTGCATCAGACACAGACTAAAGAAATTCTCAAAGTTCTGTGGAAGGAGATACCAAAATGACACCGGGGAAGAGTGTCTGGAAAGATAGTCACGATTCCTTCCTTGTGTGGCCTCAGAAAGCCAGGTTATAAAGCAGTGTGACCTCATTTTATTAAACAACCTTTTTAAAATGGTCTGATGATCAGGAAGAATATTTATAATAAGGACTGTCAATAAACTATAAAATGTGAATAAACAAAAATAATATTTTAATAAATATTCTAATTACATTTAAAATTTTATATTTAATTAAATTGTATTTTTAAATAAACTTAAAATTTGCTTGATTTTATTTTTGCTTAATTATGTTTTCTGGTTTTTCTATCTTCACATAACACTGTGGCAGTAAAAAAAATTAACCCAAGTATAAAAATGTTCACACAAACCAAATTATAGTCCAGTCATTATGGCAGTCTGGATGCCTTAAAGCACATGGCCTGTCGTTTGCCAAAAGTGCCAAAAGTTGCCAAAAGCAAGCCAATAAATTGAAAAGGAGCTCCACTCCACACTAGCTTTATCTAACATTCTTAGATTCCAATAATTTATGATAGGAGTAAGTTTAACAGAATCCAGACAGCAGGGAGGACAGCACTAAATAGCAAAGACGGACAGAGGAACGTGTCAGCAAGTCACAGCTTCTTCAGCCTCCAGCATGAGTAAGATTTGGTGCCATGTGTTAGGAAGGTCCTATAGTTTAAAAAATGGAAATAGAAAGCTAACAGGTTAAGCAGTGGGAAAACTTTCCTGCTTTCTAGTAGCTTTTCTCTCTGTTTTGTAAGGATCTTCTTAAAAGACAGAGCTGCCCAAAGGCCCAAGTAAGCTGTCCCGAAGGCAAGTCCGCCGTTACTGTTTCATTCTGGGTGACACGTCTCTGAGGCTCCAGCCAGATGGGCGGCCCACAGGGCTGGCAATCAGGCAAAGCTGTTTCCTGTGATCCACCTGCGATCACTTTTGGCAAACGACAGCTTGGCATGTGCTTTACTGGCAGGGCTTTCCACTTACAGCAGCTTCACACTAGAACGGGTTCACCCATCCATAACTGGGTTTAACTATGACCAAAATATATAAAACACATAAAAGGTGGCACAGACTTTGCAAATGTGATCAAAGGGGAACTTGTATATCAAGAGAGGTCCTATGGTGGGTGATGTTTTACTCTGGCTGATTATAGTATAGTGTGTGATCTACAAATAATACTAATACCAGACAGGATGTTAATTACACCATACAGTGATTTAGACATAATACATTATTTAGCATTTCCTTAAACTGTTTGTTTCTCAACCTCCTGTTAATACTTTTCCATAAATGGGATGAAAATTGTGACCTGGAGAGTTACTCTGGTGCTACTCAGCAGGCATCGGGGTGTCTAACCCAGCTCAGTACTGAACGTGTCCCATGTGCACCCCACAGCGAGAGGTGGGCCCACCTGAGGACCACAGCACTCCCACGCCGGCTGAAGGCTGTCACTGAAAATTGCACAGACATCTGTTTATGACCCCTAACTTCCACTTGTCACACCAATGCACAGCGCTGATTCTGGAAATGCTATCAGATAATGTCCGAAAGTACCATTTTAAAGTTATTAAGTCTCCTTAAAATCATTCCAGAGATTTGAAAAAGAATCGATTTATCCTATCAATCATAATTTCTTTCTATAATTATGTAAATTGCCTCGGGATTCACATGGTTACTTGAAATTTGAAGACAAGATAATTTACAAAGCCGTTAATTTTACTAATTACCATTTAAGTATACTATAAAGCTTGTGACTTATTGAAGAAATAGATGAAATGGTAATAAAAGCTAAATGAATAAATTAAGGTTAAAAATGCATATTTGGTAAAAAACTTTATTGTATGAGTTTAATGTAACCAAAGCAAGCACAGTTCCCAAGAAGCAGGATGTGGCTCTGCCTGTACGCAGACAGCTTCACCGAGGTCATGTTTGCCATTGTCTTAGGAATTTTACAAGCAGTAGTGACTATTAAGAAGGCCCCTAGGGACTCGGCGCCTGTGGCTCAAGCAACTAAGGCGCCAGCCACATACACCTGAGCTGGCGAGTTCAAATCCAGCCTGGGCCGCCAAACAACAACGACCACAGCAACAAAAAAATAGCCAGGCATTGTGGCTGGCATGGGCAGCTACCTGGGAGGCGGAGGCAAGAGAATCCCTTAAGCCCAGGAGTTGGAGGTTGCTGTGAGCTGTGATGCCAAGGCACTCCACCCAGGGCCACAGCTTAAGGCTCTGTCTCAAGAAAAAAAAAAAAAAAAAAAACCCAGGGGTAATATTTGAGGTCTTCAAAACTATTGATTCCTCTCAATTTTCATTTGCAAGAAAAACAAATCACGATTTTCACTGAAGGATATCAAACTTTATAGAACTAAGAATCTAATTTCTACATAAATCTTGGATAAGCAATTCCAAATATAATTATGGCAATACAAGTTCATTGCAAACAATCACTGATTTTATTGTTTGTTTGTTTTTAATGAAAATTCCCATCAATTTCCACTGGAAATTCTACTCACAGATAGTGTTATAAACCATTTTAAATGTCACAAAGCCACAAATAGACCCATGTAAATCATGGCTTGGTTAGAGACATTAAAACAGTAGTAAAATATATTGAAGCTCACCATGTTATACATTTAATTGTTCTCTTATCACGAATTGTCAGAGCACAATTTCTCTTCCACATAAGCAATTAAGACACACACCCCTCTCACATACTCAACACACTCAAATCTACACGTGGAGGGGGCAGAGACAAGATGGCTGACTGAAGCCAGCTTTCCACAGAGACTACCATCCAGAAGGAGAGTTAAAGGACAGAAATTTAGCAAGTTACCTGGTGGATTAGAGCTGCACCAAGAGAGAAGGTTGAAGAACACACATCAACCCCACTGAGGCGAGCTGCGACCCCAAGGATACAAACACAAGGTACAAAATCCATCACCAAGCGGACGGGAGTCCCCTCCCCCATGAGAACAGCTCAGAGTGCCCCACAAACAAACAAGCAGAGTTCAAAGGTCCTCCCACTCCACTCCACGCGAGAGACCCTCTAAAAAGTGGACCTACCTCCCCTACTAGGGTGCCACAGCGTTCTCCTGCCAGGCATAAAACTGTATAAAACTGCATAAATTCTCTACCTGTAACTCTGAGCTCCCAGCACTCCGCTCCACTCTCACTCTGAGGTCTGGAGGCCTGTCCCCCAGGAGTCCAGATTTCTGGGTGATTTCTTGAGGGGTGTGGACAGGGCCTAAACTGCAGCTGGTCAGTGCTGATTCTGCAGCACAGAAGTGAGGAGAGGACCCTCGGCTGAGAGGGAACCACACGGGAGCAGTGGTGCCCCGAGGCTCAGAGCAGCAGCCATTTTTGGCAACAATGAGGCTCACTCGCGGATATTCCGAAGCCACACCCCCTGTCTCCCTGAGCAACCAGAGGAGATGGGGCATCTTCTCAAGTGGCAACCACTGCAGAAAGATTTGGGACGAAATGCAAGCCCCGTGAGAAAAGGGTTTGCCCGAGGTGGAGCATGGGGACTAGAAAACGCACACGCAGAGCTGGAAAATTCCCAGGGTGGGGCTGACACAGGACCGTTTTACTGAGCCTAAGACACACCTGGGCCTCAGGGGATTGTTGGACTAGACAAAGGAGGGCAGGCAAAGGTTGGAATTGACAGCTAACTGAATACAAACATGCACGAGCAAAGACAGGGCCTGACGCGCAGGCTCGAAGAACTCAAAACACCTCCTTTTCTGCAGGGAAATTTAGCAGGGACAGAAACAAATTCCCACAAAGTTGTTCTATTCTGTTCTATTCTGTTCTGTTCTGTCAGTAACATCAATCAGGGGCGGGGCTGGAACTGAGTGAACACCCCCAGCCTCCATCAAGCGCCCAAAGTTGTCAGGCCTCACCTCCCCCTGCTAAATAGAGGCAGAACGCAGCAGCCTGGCTGAGCAGATATAGATTTCTTTCTGATTCAGGCAGGTGCAAAGACCTGGAGTATCTGTTCACTACAGGCAACTGGATCACAGCCCTACGGGACTATCAGTGACTGGGTGTGACAGAGGTGCAAGGTGGGGAAGGAGGCATCAACCTTCCCAGACTAATCTATTTTCTGGGTGGGTCCTCCTGACTCCATGGAGCATTGGAGCAAGTGATATCTGAGTTGTCAGCAGACACCTGCAATCCAGTTGCCAGACACCTTTTAAACTCTCCCACCTGAGATAGGTGCTGACTGAGACAATTGATTTGGACCTTTTGAACTGAGCCAATCACCCAAGTACTATTCAAGTGGTGTCCTGGGTGTGTGTTTGTAGGAAGGTTTGATTTTCCTTTTCCAATTGTTCCCTGGGAGGGCGGGGTGACTTAATTGCTGGTATTTCTCCACAGCTGAGACTTTAACCCAGAGTAACTGTTTCACTACTGTTTCACTCAGACAGAGACCAGCTAAAAACAAACCAGAACCACTTAGCCGCACCACAGCAAATAGGTTCCCAGTTTCTCAGGCCATAGGACTGTACGTGTACTGGACAAAGCTCCGGGGAAAAATCAAACGGTGCAAAATAATCATGGGGCGGAATCAGCGGAAAAACTCTGGTAACATGCATAACCAGAATAGATCAACCCACCCAAGGAAAGATAGGGCAGATGTAACTGAAGATCCCATTCATAAACAGCTGGCCGAGATGTCAGAAATCGAATTCAGAATTTGGATTGAAAACAACATTAATAGAAGGGAGGAAAATCTGGAATTAGAAATTTGAGGACCGATTCAAAAGTCGGAATTAGAAATTCGAGGAGAAATTCAAAAGCTGTCTCAAGTATTTAACAAATTTAAAGACAAAACCACCAAAGATTTAGAAGCACTGAAGCAAGAATTTGCAGCCCACAAAGATCTGAAAAATACAGTAGAATCCATCAGTAACAGAGTGGAGCAAACAGAAGAAAGGATTTCTGACATTGAAGACAAAACCTTTGAACACTCCCAAACTCTCAAAGAGGAAGAGAAATGCGAGTAAAAATGGATCATCTCTCAGAGAGCTCTGGGATAATTCGAAGAAGACTAATATCCGCCTCATTGGAATCCCTAAAAGTGATGCAGTGGCCTCGCAAGGCACAGAAGCCCTTCTCGATGAAATTATGAAAGAGAATTTTCCAGACATGTCAAGAGATTCTAAAATTCAGGTAGCAAACAGTTTCAGAACCCCAGCACAACTCAATCGGAATAACATATCCCCGAGGCATATCATAATTAATTTAACTAAAGTTAATATGAAAGAGAAAATTCTGAAAGCAGCCAGACATAAGAAATCCATTACCTACAAAGGAAAGAATATTAGAATGACCACAGATCTCTCTGCTGAAACTTTTTAAGCCAGAAGGGGGTGGTCATCGACTTTTAATCTCCTAAAGCAAAATAACTTTCACCCCTAGATCCTGTATCCAGGTAAACTGAGTTTCATTTATGATGGAGAAATTAAATACTTTAATGACATTCATATGTTGAAGAAACTTGCCATAACTAAACCACCTTTCCAGGATATTCTCAGACCTATCCTCCATAATGACTAGCCCAATCCTCTACCACGAAAGTAAACTCACTCAGAAACTTTTGATCAAACTCCAACTTTCACAGTGGAGAAAGGATTAAAAATGTCCAGTGGAGGTTGAAAAAACTCAATACTCCAAATATTACCAGACTTATCAATATTCTCCATTAATGTGAACGGCTTAAACTGTCCTATAAAGAGACATAGGTTAGCTGACTGGATACAAAAACTTAGGCCAGATATTTGCAATATACAAGAGTCACATCTTACCTTAAAAGATAAATATAGACTCAGGGTGAAAGGATGGTCATCCATATTTCAGGTAAATGGTAATCAGAAAAAAGCAGGTGTTGCAGTTCTATTTGCAGAAACAATAGGCTTTAAACCAACAAAGTAAGGAAGGATAAGAATGGTCACTTCATATTTGTTAAGGGTAATACTCAATATGATGAGATTTCAATGATTAATATTTATGCACCCAACCAGAATGCACCTCAATTTAAAAGAGAAACTCTAACAGACCTGAGCAACTTGATTTCCTCCGGCTCCATAACAGTTGGAGATTTCAACACTCCTTTAGCAGTGTTAGATATATTCTCCAATAAGAAGCTGAGCAAAGACATTTTAGATTAAAACCTAACCACCCAACATTTGGATTTGCAGACATCTACAGAACGTTTCATTCCAACAAAACTGAATACACATACTTCTCATCAGCCCATGGAACATACTCCAAAATCGATCATATTTTAGGTCACAAGTCTAACCTCAGTAAACTTAAAGGAATAGAAATTATTCCTTGCATCTTCTAAGACCACTAAAGAATAAAAGTTAAACTCAGTAACAAGAAGAATCTGCATACTCATACAAAAACATGGAAGTTAAATAACCTTATGCTGAATGATAGCTGCATCACAGATGAGATTAAGAAGGAAATTGTCAAATTTTTGGAACAAAACAACAATGAAGACATGAATTATCAGAACCTCTGGGATACCGCAAATGCAGTCCTAAGAGGGAAATTTATAGCACTGCAAGCCTTCCTCAAAAGAACGAAAAGAGAGGAAGTTAACAACATAATGGGACATCTCAAGCAACTGGAAAAGAAAGAACATTCCAATCCCAAACCCAGTAGAATAAAAGAAATAACCAAAATCAGAGCATAATTAAATGAAATTGAAAACAAAA
>CAUYPK010082873.1:0-15274 GCA_963574355.1 Loris lydekkerianus
TGATTGGTGGAATTACACCTTGGGTGCATCTTACAAGGGTACATGTGAAACTTAGTAAATGTAGAATGTAAATGTCTTAACACAATAACTAAGAAAATGCCAGGAAGGCTATGTTAACCAGTGTGATGAAAATGTGTCAAACGGTCTATAAAGCCAGTGCATGGTGCCCCATGATCGCATTAATGTACACAGCTATTTAATAAAAAATAAAAATAGAATAAAAAAAAAGAAAACTAGGCAAAGGCGAAAAATAGATTTGTGAGAGAAGATGCTATCAGTAGGGAAACCAGTTAGAGAATTCTGCAATGTGGGTGGCACCTGCAGCTCAAAGGAGTAGGGCGCCGGCCCCATATGCCAGAGGTGGTGGGTTCAAACCCAGCCCTGGCCAAAAACTGCAAGCAAAAAAAAAAAAAAAAGAAAGAAAAGAAAAAGAAAATTCTGCAATGTGTGAGGTACATTTTAGACTTTGCTGGAAGCAGTAAGAACTGAAAGGGGATAGATGTTAAAGATAAGGTCTATCCTTATAGGAAGTCTGCGGGAGATGGACAGGAAGAAGTCAAAGAAGAGGGTATTTTTAAACTTGGGTAACTGAAAAAGAATGGCAACATTAACATAAATAAAAAAGTGAGGATATTGCTTCAGGAGGACTGAATGTAGGTTTAGTTAAGTTTGGTCTTAATCATGTATCTAGCAGCCAAACAGCTAGAGCTGTATCTAGTTTGTACTTTAAAATTAATATATGGTATTTAAAAAATCAGAAATTCAAGATGCAGATAGGTCAACCCTGGTCTGTTAATGTTGGTTTATTTTTGCATTCTTTTCACTAGGTACCCCAAACACAGGGCACTAAAATTTCTTTTGTAATTAAAAAAACTTACAGTATAGTTTGAAATCTAAAATTAAGATTTCTAGCACAATGTTAAATCTTCTGCTTTGTTAAAAATAGCTGAGAAATATTTCTGATTTAATCAGTAAGTGAAAATTAAAAATAGATACCTAATTTAAATTCAACTAAAACAAGTTAAGAGATCTGGCTTTGTAAGCCTCATGGTAGACTGAAAACTCAGCAGTCAAGAACTTTGGATATACCCATACGCTGAAAACTGAAGTATGGTTTCATGTTAACCACCACCTACTATAGGGATTTTATTTCTTTGTATGTGATGTATATCCTAAAATAAAAGTACTATGACATTTGTGTTCAAGGTCTAACAATTAAGGTTCATGAACTCATCCTAGAAAAAGTGTTACCCACCTCATTGCTGAATATCACTATGGTCACCTTTATGTACTCTCCTTAGGAAGCTACGCACCAACACCAGCGTCTACTCTAACCTTCAAAGCAATTTTGAAACTCTTTTTCTGGAATGGCCATCAGAACTGTTGTTGTAGGTTGTCTGACAATTAAATAGCAAACTTGCTACTCTGTGCTTACAATGGCAGCACTGTACAAACACTTTGGCAAGGTTTCATAACCTTGGTATGTATCTCACAGTTGTGTTCACGTCAACATGTGGCAATGTCCTGCTGAATGGGATTCATTATTGTTGTTGGGTATTTTTATGTGCTGGACGACAGCTCTGATAGTCATTTCAGAGAAAGAGTTCCAAAATTACTTTAAAGAGTGGACTAGGTGCTGGTGTTGGTGCATTGTTTCCCATGGGGAGTACTTTGAAGGTGACTGTAGTTGATATTCAGCAATGAGGTAAGTAGCACCTTTTCTAGGACAAGTTTGCAAACTAAATTGTCATGCCTCATATAAGATCAAGGTGAAAAAAGTGCAGTAAATTTTAAATTTTAAACTTAATTATGTCCCCTTACATTATTGCCTTTTTTTTTTTTTTTTTTTTTTGAGAAAGAGCCTCAAGCTGTTGCCCTGGGTAGAGTGCTGTGGTATCACAGCTCACAGCAACCTCCAACTCCTGGGCTTAAGTGATTCTCTTGCCTCAGCCTCCCAAGTAAGCTGGGACTACAGGTGCCCGCCACAATGCCCGGCTATGTTTTTTTTTTTTTAAATTTTTGTTTTTAGAGACAGAGTCTCACTTTGTGTCACTTTTGTGACACTGGTAGATTGCCGTGGTGTCACAGCTCACAGCAACCTCCAGCTCTAGGGCTTAGGTGATTCTCTTGCCTCAGCCTCCTGAGCAGCTGGGACTACAGGTGCCCACCACAATGCCCGGCTATTTTTTGGTTGTAGTTGTCATTGTTGTTTGGCAGGCCGGGACTGGATTCGAACCTACCAGCTCTGGTGTATGTGGCTGGTGCCTCAGCTGCTTTAACTACAGGCGCTGAGCCCATTATCACTTATGATACAGGAATAGATGTTTAATTTCAAAATTACAATACAGCATGGTAAAGATATATAAGGCATGCACAGGCTAAGCTAAGCCAGCAAGACAAGCTAAGATAGCTGCAGAGGTCACAGATGTTACTTCCAGTCAGTCTGGAGCTCTGAGAACAGTGTAAGCCTGCTTCTCAGTTGAAGAAGTTGGTCTATTAAATGAAAAAGTCAGTAACTGTAAAAACATTTACTTTTCCTTAAAGATGTTATTTTAACTTGAACATGTAAATGCACATTCCTGTACAAATCTTTTCATATTGGGGTTAATGCCATATGTTAGTCTGGGTCCTCTTTATACACAAGCCATGCCCATAATGATCCACCATCTTAAGGTTTCCATAAATGAAAAGAGAATTTAAAAGAACTTCTGGAAGAATATAAATACAGAATCCTTTAGATGAGTGGTCTGTCCATTATAGGAAAAGAACTTACACCAGACCTTGAATTAATGCATTACTTTCTTCAAGGAGAAAGTCTTACCATGAAAAAATGTCAATTGAATCAGTGTGCTTAGTGATACAGTTAATTTACATTCTGGTATGAGCTCAATAGTCTGAAGACCAGTAGCCGATCGATGGACTTTGACAAGTACTGCTTTAGACTTTGATGACTTTTTCCCTAGTCTTTTACAATTATCCAGCCCTTATCCGATTGAACAGCAAGTTTTTTTTTAATAATAACTCATTTATACTGAGATATCTCAAAGCATTCAACTTAATTTTCACAGAAAGAATTCTCTTTTCTTTACACTGTCATTTATTTACATGTTCACTAATGTTTTATAATTAGCATGGCAAATATAATGGCTAAAACCACAACCAACTTTTGTTAAGTATCTCATTCAACAGAAATGTGCAGGTCTGCTATGGAGAGGCCTATACAGCTGTGACTGTTCAGCTGGCCCTTGGTATCAGTTAAGTGCATCTTACATAAAGAAGAGAGGACATCAGGTTAAAGCCATGAGTCACTTCAGAGGCAGATGGTCAAGGGAGCTTTTACTGTCATTTTCCCACATTATCACTTACTAATGTTAGCCTAAGTGAGGCAGCAGGAAGAGCCTCTCACCAGCTAGCTATGTCACTTGGACAAAGCACTTCATCTCTCTGATCTTCAGTTTTCTCTTCAGTAAAACAGGATTAAATAAGTAGCATATATAAGTATTTTTTTTAATTTTGAGTTAATATTAGGTACATATTACCCAGTACGTGTAAGTATAGATTAAGTACGTGTAAGTATAGGATTTATAATGGCAGCTACTATTTCCATTTGCCTAAATGTGCACAGAAGTATGTAAAAAACTTCACATTGAACGGAGCATTTAGTTGTCAGAAAAACTCTGGCAGAGAGGTCATCCCTCCCCAACCCTCCTTACAGATGAGGATGCTGGAAGGAAGTGAGAGAGTAATTGACTTGCCTTAATACTAATGCACACATCTAGTAGTAGCAGGGCTCAAGCAGAATCTAGGATGAACTCTAAAGACCAGGTATTTACAAGCACAGCACATTGCTTCTTGCTTCCAAAATATTCTCATTTTTTACTCACAACTACCTTGTCAGTCAGGTGGAATAGTTACTGCTCCCATTGCACAAATGAGAAAGCAGACTCAGAGTACAGTAGTAACTTGTCTAATAGAGAACTGTAGAGTGGATTGTTGATAGTATCTGACCAAAACTCAAAGCAAATAAGGAATTAAGAGACAAAGAAAACAAAAACAAAAACAGAAAACAGGTATTTGAGAGACACATTATTTCTTATATAACAAAATATTACATTCATCATAACTGCAATTAAATGGCAAAATGGCATTTTTTCTCCAGGACAAGGGCCTCACAGATTTCTCCCTACTTGGCTCCCTCCCAATTTCTGTCAGTGTTTCTTACAAAGCAAAGTGCAGACCCACAATAACATCAAAAGTACCGCTTTATCCCTTAACTACCTGTGAGTTACCAATATCTGGAAGTAAAGCAAAGACTATTTTTAAAAATAAGCTAAATTAATATTATATAGCCTTTTTTTCAAGCTGACCTATAAAAGTTATCACAATTAAGAGTATGATAACTATAGTATAACAAAATATTTACTTTTGAAAATAGCCCCGTGGCTTGATGACTGGTTAAAAAGAAAGGTAGTCTCACCACCTGCTCCTTAGATCTTGTGAATATAAGTGTGTGTTTGCTGTGGCAAGAGGATGAAAACTGTAACACCACAAACATGGTGGGAAACCACTGCTAACTTCTCGCCTCATCTATCATGGTTGGCCTGTGCTGAGACACCCAGCTATTCCATGTGCTATAAAAAGTAACAATGTAGATAACCATAATTTTGCCTTTTACTGACCTGAACCAAATCCAGAAGTGCTTCTATCTTCCATGTAGCTTTATAGTGATGCAAGTGAAAAAATTATCAATCAGTACTCTCTCAACACAAATAAAATCAAAGTTGCCTGGGCTCTCTGAACACATAGTGAGCCAATGGCAGATCAATTTGATTCTTCTGCAGTCCTAATCAAATTTTATAAATTATGTATTTATGTTAGAACAGCATAAATCGGGTAGGAAAAGGGTAGTAAAGGACAACGTAAGTAACAGAGAAGAGAAAATGTGAAACACGCTGTTTCTCAGCTGCTCATAATTAGAAACGGTTAATCACTACAAATGTTCATTAAATCAGTTAACCATTAAAAAAAAAGAACCACTAATAAACTGTTCTATAATTTAACTCCAGCAGAAAGCAAAATAAAGCAGGCTAATCAGTGGGAATCAGCGGAGACTAGAATTTCTTAGCGTCAATGGTGCGTTAGATTAAATCCAATGTTCTTAGGAGGCACTTCAGGGTATCCCTCCCAACCTCCCATGGGAGGAAGGAGATGACAAATACAGAGGGACAAACTGGGCCTGGCTCCTCCACAGAACCATGTCGAACCCGAAAGCAGTTCTAAATTCCTGTAGAGCACAGACTTGAATATCTTTCTCCTTATCAGAGAAATATCTCCCCATGAAATGCAAATACTGAATAGAAATGAACCAGCCTCAAACCTAAATCCCCTTAACCATTTTCCACACTATATCCCAAGTAACCTTTTAAAGTGCAATTCTAGGCTATATTGGTCTGTTTTAAAACTTTTTGGTTTTGATCACCTATAAGATAAATAGAAAACAAGATCTTCAGTATGGAATTCAGGGTTTTTAATGATCTATTAGTCCTTACCTACCCTTCTAAACTCACCTTCCCCTCAACCTCTCTATTTCATACTTTATCCATTATATTTCCTTGCTTATTTTTTATTTTCATTTCTTTGCTTTTTTTTGGTTGTTGTTGTTAAGACAGAGTTCCACCCTTTGCCCTGAACAGAGTGCAATGGCGTCATAGCTCACTGCAACATCAGACTCAGGGCTGTGGGCATGCTGCTGCCTCAGCCTCAGAAGCTGCTAGGATTCCAGGTGCTCGAGGGGTTGCCCAGATGGGTTTTTCATTTTTTTCAGGAGTTGGGGTCTCACTCGAGCTCAGGCAATTCTCCCTCTTCAGCATCCCACAGTGCTGGGATTACAGGCGTAAGCCACCCTTCCTGGTATACTTTATCCATTATAAAGAGTTAAAACATACTACATCAAAATAAACATTGCTGAAGGCTTGCTAAATGAAAGGCACTGTGGATATCAGTATGAGTAGAGTAAAGCTTCAGTTACCTCTCTTGGCTCTGTTCCCCTGGCAATGTGTAGAATTAGGTGTGTCAATTACCTATATTACCAGGCAAGATTACTTATAAAAAAAAGATCCCTAATTAGTAAATTTGCATCAGGGCTCAGGAACTGTAAGTACCTGTATTTATTATACTTCTTAACTATAAATACTTCATAAGGAAGCTATAGCTTTGATTTCCCTGACTCTGATGGCTTTTTTGTTTTTTTTGTTTGTTTGTTTTTGGCCAGGGCTGGGTTTGAACCTGCCACCTCCGGCATATGGGGCTGGCGCCCTACTCCTTTGAGCCACAGGCTCTGCCCTGTGATGGCTCTTTTAATTGGCATATACTATGCAAGGACCCTGGAAGCTAAGTCTGTGGATTTGTGTAAGAGATAATGGATCCTGTGGGACATGAGTTTTGTTTTTTCAAGACAGGGTCTCACTCTACTCACCAAGGTGGAATGCAGTGGTGTGATCTGATCACAGCTCACTAAAGCCTTAAACTAAAGCCTTGAATCAAGTGATCCTTTCACCTTCTCAGTATCTGGACTCTGGGACTCCAGGCATGAGCACCCATACCTAGCTAATTTTTAGAATTTTTTTGTACCAACAGGGTCTCACTATGTTCCCAGGCTGGTCTTGAATTCCTGCCCTCAAGTAATCCCCCTGCCTGGGCCTCCTAAAGTGCTGGGATTATAGAATGAACCACTACATCTGGTGGGGACATGGGTTTCTAAAGCAAAGGTAGCTCCTGACACACCTATGTGAGATTATTCCGAGATATCACCCAGATGGCTATATGAGCGGCTTGCAGGACTGCTAGGATGATCACTTCCACCGCAGAGAATCATCTGAGGTTGCCCTGGGAGCAATCTGTGGTTCCTGTCTGATTGCCTTTTGAGTGAACAGGACTGTGGTAGTTTCTGAATCTGAATGTTTAGCTGAACCTAAGAAGACTCTTCGTTTGCATATTTACAAGTCTTAGAATGACATTTCAGATCTACAATCTCAACACCCCTTTCCCCTTTTGTCTATTCCTTTAGCCTAACTTATATCTCTGACAAATCCTACTTAATGTCATACATAGCTTTTACTTACCTTCCTCTGTTGTTATTATTATTATTATTATTATTATTTTCTGGCTATCCCTCTTACAAGTAACATATACCACCTCCCCCTAGTTCATCCTTCAGCCGCTGATGAGGTGAAGCTATGGATGTTTTTCAACCAGGAAAGAGAGAGATACTACATAAAGAATGTAAGGGAACTTTGTTAGCAAAGCTAAATACATGCAGCTAACAGAAAAAGAATGGTATTTACTGAGAATAAAATTAGATTGAGCAGAAGAGATATGGTAACAGCCAATTAAAGTGTAAACAAACTGTCCAGATAAAGAGTGTCTAGGAGAGCAGTTTGGATGGGAGAAGCGCTCTCTTCTTCCTGCATTATAAGCCATGAGGAGAAGCCAGGGAGCCCAGGGAGCCCGTATCAGGATCAAAGCAGGTGACTGGTCAGAGTTAGATGATTCAGTAGTATGTGCCCTGGGAGAGGAAGAGGGATGGATGAAGCAGAAACAATGGAGATGGCGCTGGCTGGTGCTGGGGAGGGAATATTGATTAGAGCTACAAATCAGGTCTGATTCCACCTTCTTATCCTGATTATTGTAATCAGCCCTGTGCCACTAGAATTTGCAAGCTGATGTTAATGGTTCAGACTTTCACTGGCATCTCATGTGTTCTTAATCCCAGGTTTCTTTGATTGCAAACTGTAAGAACTACCTCCTCCTCTATTGTAAAACTGCCAATTCATCCTAATTTGGTCTACCTAAGGGGCAATTGCATTCTTTACAAAGTCTGATAGTGGTTAACTTGAGCTTACCAAGATGCAGCACTTTAAAAAGATTAGATCTGAAATTGTTGGAGGTTGTAGTTTCAAGTCTGTAAACTCTTAGATTAAAACACCAATGCAATAGCAAACAGAGAAGAATTAGTAAATAGAGAAAAAGAAAAATGAAGTATATGTGCAGATTGAGACCCTAGCAAGAAATCAGGTAGACCTGGAAAGAAGTAGTGGTAGTTCCTAACTTTTTTTTTTTTTTTTTTTTGCAGTTTTGGCCGGGGCCAGGCTTGAACCCGCCACCCCTGGTATATGGGGGCACCGCCCCTTAGTTCCTAACTTTTTGATGCAAATTGTCTCTGAGGCTCATCTGCACTTCTTGCCCTAGAACTCCATGACATAGCTATATTCCTTTTCTAACAAAACACTCTTTTTCCTTAAGCTAGTTTAAGTACTTCTGTCTATCACAAAACAATCCTTAAGTTCAAAAAAAAGTGGAAGGGACAAACTATAACAATTTACATTTTTAAAATATGTATTCATTTATGCAGGGTGGCCATAAAGTTTGTGTGCGATTTTAAATTGTATTTTCAATCATACTGAAAAATTCTGTGAATGCTGCTTTAAAAAGAAAGGGAGAGTGAACTCAATTATAGCTATTTCCTGTTGGAACTGTAAATTCCCCATTCATCTTTTTATCTTCACAGGACCTAACACAGTGCCTTATATACACTTAATAAGTCTTTATTGAATGGACATACAATTCAAAAACAACAAAATTCATTTAGTCAGAATAGTAAGTCTAATTATAGACTTTTCAAAACACTTCATTTCAAATTAACAAAAGATGTTCTTTATAGTTCTCATTACCATAATTCTGTTTAAACATACATATACAAAGAAATGCTGTTTTCTATTTTCTAAATAGACTATTGTACTGAAAAACATAATTTGAGTTTAATTTATCCTGGACTGCACAGCAGTCCCTGAGCCTGCTCAAACCACTCCAGTCTCCTCCATCTAGGCACAGGGTAGAACTGCATTTCTCCATCTCTAGAAGTTGGGTGGAGTCATGTGACTTGTTTGTCCAATGAAATGCCAGTGGATGTTAACCCACGTGCCATTTCTAGGTTGAAGCTGTTAGAAGCCAATTTGTCACATCCCTTCCCGTCTTAACAATTGTGGAGCCATGCAGTCAGATGGAGCCTCTCACAGTGTGGGGCTCCAGTGACTACCTGAGCTGACCCTCATTGGACATGTAGTACAACAGAAATAAACCTCTGTTGTTTTAAACTAGTAAGATACGAGGGCCTTTCATTACTATACATAACCTATCCTGCCTGATATATTCAGTAAGTAACCCTCTTTCTCATGAATGCAGTAAGATAATGAATAGCTCTGGCCCTCATTTTTATTTAGAGAATATTTTTGTATAGAATTGTCCCTCATTATCCAAACTCATAATCCAAACGCAAAAACTGAATGGTTTCAGATACATTTTTAGTCCAATCCCTTATTCTCTCAACATTCAGTACTTGGCATCTGAAACTCAGGAACCAAATATACCAGGATAGGTGTTATCCCTTGCCTTCCAAACTCTTGCTCTCTACTCAGGAATGGAATAAATTTAAGACAATGAAGGATTCTTGATACACTATTTCAATTGCATCCTTCAAACTGTTTTTCTACTACCCAGCATCTGGGTAGATTCTCAACACTTATTCCATGAATGAATTGTTTCAGTTTACAAATGAGGAAACTGAAGCCACTAACTTGTTGGAAACAAACTTACAAGTTAGTGGCACCATCCCAAATTTTCTGGCTCCAAAGCTTTGCTCTTTCTACTATGTACCTTGCTTTCTTAGGTCTCTTATAGGTACAGAATTTAAGATTTGACAGTAAATAGCACAAATAGTGTTTTAATAAAAAAGAATATGTCAACCACATATTTACATCCAAGTCATGTTTTGAATATTTTTACTTGCCTAAACCTAGTCTAATTCACAAATACAAAGTATCCTGAAGCACAGAACAGGAAGTTGCCCTAAACTTCCTTTGGTCAACAGGCAACATTGTAGAACAATGAAGCAGCATGATGGAATTTAGAGGGAAAATAGCCTTCTCCTTTGATAATAAATGTATATGAAAATCCTGATTTTTTAGATTATGTTCACTTTGGTCCTTACCAAATTGGCTAGCCTTAAACTCTTTGCTATCCAATTCTCATCAAACCTCAATTACTGGTATGATAAATACAAATAATAGCCTGAAGGACAGACAATCCAACCACTTTTATAGGTTCAAGGTTCTCAGTTTGTGATCCACAGTCAAATAAATTTGGAAAAGATCACAAAACATCCCTCCATAAAAGAGCAACTGAAATAAAAGCATAGCAAACCTCCAGGAAATTCTGTAGTAAAAACTTGAAATGTGTCCAACTCAGCAATCTCAAACTTATTTGAAGTTAGAATTTATATCAAGTAATAAATGATTTCTCATTCCTTAGAACAGTTTAGAAAATACTGTTTAAATCATTCTAAATGTTATACATGAATCAAGTGAAGGCTTCAGAGAACTTATACGCAGAGTTTTGTCACTGCCTTTTAATGAAGAACACTGATGTGCAAAATTCACTATTTTCTGTAGAAATATTTTAAAGATACTGTCAACTGCATCACATTATCTCCTATTTTATTAGGGCCCCTGAGAAAATTTTCCTCTCAGGCCTCATTAATAGAAAATGCCCTGCTTAGGCAGAACTGTTTTTTTTTTTCACTTTGGAATACCCCCAAAACTTACTTTGTTCCTTTTTCTTTCTCTTTTTCTCCTGCCTCCTTGGAAGCCCAAACTGTGACTCATTTCTAGTACAGGATCATCTTAAAGTATGCACTCCGTATTATCTTTCCCCTTGACTTTGTAATCTTTTTATCCTGCTCAACCTTAATTTTCTCAACTAGTTTGTTTTACCCTATGGTATTAAATGGGCACTAACTTGCTTCAAATCATTTTTGGAACCATGTATGGCATATATCAAGCCCTGTCTCACAATTTCCTGTTGATTCTTTCCTTCCTGAGCCGTTACCCAAAAAATGTCAGTGTATTCACCTTTGTGTAAAAGTATTCACATTAAGTCTTAACCAGCCAAGAGATTATACACGTTCACAACGCAAACCTTTCAATGCTTAAAAACGGCGGGGGTCGGGGGGAGTCATGAGCACGTCTTTTTAGGGATCTAATAACCCGAAAGACGTATTAAGCTGTTTCCTTAGAGGTGGGGGAATGAACAGTTACTGCGCATCAGTAACTGCTAGGCGCTTCGTAACAGCTGCTCCATTTTTAAAAGAAAGCAGGAGGGGCCTTTGCATACACAATCTAGGAAGCCACGCACGAGAAATGACAACATCGTGAGAGCACAGGGGTGGGTGGGGACAGTCAGGATATCCTTTTTGTATCTTCCGAATGCTGTGAATGCGTCAACTCTTTATTTTTAAAATTATCAAATGAAACAATAATACAGACCACGCTAATGCTTCACTCTTCGACACAGCAAACTTTTCAGCCAGTTTCTGATCCCAGAGTAAGAATAGAATTAAATGACTAAATGTAAAAGTGCCACCGGGACACCGGATCTTATTAAAAATAAAGTCCCTTTCTTATTCTCCACACTCTGGGAGTGAGCCAATTATTTAAAAGTAAAACTTAGGTTAGGAAAGCCTGCAGGTAATCAGGGAAAAAAATCCGAAATGGTGTCCAGTTTGCTTTATTAGTACGAACAGTCCGGGACAGCAGCTGATGGTGAACCGCTGTCCGCTCCTCACCCGCCGGCCACCGACGCGGCGTCGATAACTTTGAGCAACTCGCGGGCGGCGCGGGCCGCGGTTCCCGGGCTCGGGCTGCGCGTCAGGGACGGGTTCGAGCCCCGGGCGCGGCTCCGGGAGGCCCCGCTCGGCCCACCCCTCCGGCCGGGGGGCCTCGCGGGAGGCGCCGGGTCCTCGCCCCCGGTGCGCCGCGTGGGGGCGGCGAGCGGGCAGCGTCGCGCGGGCCGGCCCCGACGCCGCGGAGGAAGTCGCACTTACCGCGTCGGGCTCCGGAGGCGGCCGGGGGTCACGGCGGGGCGGGGCGGACGGGCGCGGGGAACGGGCGAGGCGGGAGGCGGGGGCCGGCGCGCCGGGGAGAGCGATGCTCGGCCCCTCGCGCGCCCCCAGCCCCTTGCCGGCAGCCTCACCCCCGGAGCCGGCCGGCCCGGAGCGAGCCGCTCCCCCTACGTCAGGCGGCGCCCGGCCGGGGGGTCAGACTCGCCGAGCAGCCCTGAGGGGGCGGGCGGCCGGGTGGGGGTCGGGGACGGGTCTCTTGTCAGCCCCGGCGCGGCGCGGCGCGCGCGGCTGCCGCCCCGCCCCCTCCCGCAGGCCCCGCCCCCGCCGCCGCGTGCCCTGGGGAGCGGCTTCTTTCCCCCCCCCCCCAGCGCGGTGCGCTCGGACGACCCGGGGCCGGGACTCCGGGAGCTGGAGGCGCTCGGGCTGCGGCCAGGGGGCTGGTGGGGGAAGGGCACGTCAGGCTGGGCGGGGCTCTGGCGAGGAGTGGGCGGGGCGCGGCGGACCTGACAAAGATCCCTGTTGTTCCCCGCCCCTTGAAACTGGGGTAAGGGGAATTCCTGGGGGTGGAAGTTTAGCAGGAGGTCCCTCGGCAGGGCAGGAAGGCCATCAGAGCGCCCCGCTCCTCTCATCTCGGAGCTCTGACGAAGCTCGCCAGATGTTGCCTTTCTTCTCCAGCCCCTGTAACCTTTCCCTTTGCAATAATCTGATAATTATTGTGCCCTCGCTAGTGGGTTTGTGCCATCATAATTGTGATCCTCAACACTGTTTTCCAATGGTGGGATAGTAAGAATCTCAAAACGTAAATTCTTTATTCCTCTAGCGAAGGTATACTGAACGATAAGTGGAGGGGACAGTTAATTTATTCAGCGCCTGTATGCCAAACATTCATCTAAAGGGCTTTCCATATGTGAACTCACTCTCAGGTTTGAGCAAAACAGCTGTGGCCTCTGCCCCCTAAACGGAATGCCCACCTGCTTTTGGTTCTCAAACATTTGCAAATTCAAATAATTATTTAATAATTAGCTACTGTTGAGCTAGCTGTATACACTCCGCAATGATTGCATATGGTCATCCCCCCCAAAGAACATTTGCTCGGGAAATCTTCAGTATGTCCCAGAATAAAAACCCAGTGCAAGCAAAGCCAGCGGTCCAGAAGACTGATAATGGAATAACATAACCAAATTGTAGTAGCAGCCTGGATGGCTGGGAGATCTATTCAGGGATGTTTTATGTACTCCCACTTGGAGAAGTGGTTAAAAAAAGTAACATGATGTAAAACAATGAAGCATTGACGTGGACAGCTAGTTCAAAGGAAAGCGAATGGGACCATTTAACATTGTTACAATCAGGAAGGGGATATATCTCAAACTCTCTCAAGGCAGGCTCCAGCCCGCAAAGCCCAGCATACATTTTTTATCTCAGACATGTGGAAGTGCCACCTTTTCCCTCTGTATGCAATGACACCTACACAGTTAGGTAAAAACTACTTCAGCAGCATTGTGTTTACAAAAGACATTTGTGCAAACAAACTGGCAGCCTGAATTTTTGGAATTTGGTGCTGTGTTTCAATCCTCCTTTGATTTTTTTCAGTGTTAACATTTGTGCTCACTAACAGCAAATGACAGTCTTCTCTATTTTTTTTTTCTTCTTCCTGTTCATAGTTTCTTGTTAGATTTTAGAGTTTTCATTCAGTATTTTTATTTCATGTTTGTAATGAGAAAGATTTAGAAAAGTATCGCACTCAAATCAGATTACAATTGTAGTAAAACATAAATCCTAATTTAAGAAACGGGAATTCCCATATACCCTCTTCTTTTTTCGTGTTAAACCCTATATTGTTTGTCTTGTCCTGAAACCTATTCTCTTTGATTTACTAATCTGGCATTTTCTGTTTATTTCCTTTATTACCTAGTTAAAGCAAATCAATGAAACATTGCTTCTGATCTGGCTCTCCAGGGCTAGCCTGGGCTCTCCACCAGTGGCTGGTGCTGGTCCACAAGGGCCTCCTTCCTCTCCAGAAACATAACAAACATTTCCCGTGGGGGCTTTGCCTGTTCCTCATCTCCTAGGCTGTTGGCTATTCATACAACTGGCTCCGTCTTCCGTAATGTCACCTTCCTGGCTATCCTGTATAAGCCAGCAATCTCCATTGCTCCCCATCTTCTCACTTCTCACCTGACATATCTGTTTATTTTTCTACTCCCACTGGAATATAAACCGCGTGAGAACAGAACTTTGTTTTGCTCACTGTTACATTTCCCAAATCTCTTACTTACTGGGTCTGCCACATAGTAGACGCTCAAAAAAAATTTTTTTTGAATGAATGAATGCCTCCACATAGGAGAGATAGCTTGTATTCCTTTATGTAATGACCAAAAGTTTTTCACACAACTCATAACTGAGTCATAAGACTTAGATGTATTAATAAGGTCTAAAATTCAGGCCACTTTTACTCTATTTAAACAGAATTGGAAAAGGCTTTTTATCTCTCATTCTGGCAATATTAAGCTGCAGGATTTGAGGAAATAGGTAAGAATTTATGCCATGGTCTTACAAGTTGGTCCATAAATGGATCATAGAATCGGAGAGTAATGATGGATGAATAACTTAATATTTTTTTTTCCTGAGAGGAAATATAGCAGTGATCAGAAGTAAAACAATTGAACCTAAACTTTCATTACTCTTTTGATAATTTGAAAGGTTGTGTCAGTGGTATGTCTTTTGTGAATGCTCAGATAATTTTAATTGACAAATCGTAATGGTAAGGTTAACAATGTTTTAACCTGGTTAAAGTGTAGTACTGATAGTAAACAGAACTTACTCCCAGTGTGTAGATGCCCTTAATAAAGAAAGGGTTTCCTTTTCATTTTCTGTTCTGCTTAATGAGTGTGTGGATGGAGAGGATTAAAGGATTAAAGTATGGTTATATACAGTATGTATGTTCAAAATCTGGATCCCAGGAATGTGATCTCTTTTAGAGGATTTAGGATTTTTTTTTTTAAGCAGTATTTCTGCTATCCAAGTTCTGACATGAACAGCCTCATGTCAGAACTGTCTCATTAAAATACAGACCTATATGAGGCATGACCAGATCATACCCCTGGAAGGAGACTCTCTAGCTTAGGGGAAAAAAGTGGCCAAATAAACCCAGCTAAAAATTTGTCCCCATGGAGTTTATTTCTGATAGAGTCTCACTCCAGTTTCTCTTGGTTCCCCAGGGTAATCTCCCACCCCAACTTGTCAACTTGGCAAAAATGCCAAAAAGAAAAGAAGAAGGAAGAAAAGAGAAAGAGAAAATCTCCTTGGCTATCTTTTCTACAG
>CAUYPK010082875.1:0-11673 GCA_963574355.1 Loris lydekkerianus
CCAACCGACTACCATCTTTTCAAGCACTTCGATAACTTTCTCACCGGTAGAACCTTTGCCAATCAGGACCTAGCAAAAACGGCCTTCGTTGACTTCATCGAATCCCGAGCACCCAATTTTTATGCCGACGGAATTAATCAATTTGTGTTACGTTGGCAAAAGTGCACTGATTCAAATGGCGCTTATTTTGATTAAATTGAATAAATATTCACTGAGATATTATAGTTTAAAGTAGACTCATAAAAACGGACAAAACTTTTGAAATGACCTAATATTTATTTTTCAAGAATGTAAAACATTACCACAGTTCTAAAACCTAAACTGTACTTAGAAGCGTCACTCCCCCTCATCTCTTCCACCCTGTTCCCATTTCCCCTCCCTTCCACACCTTTTCCATCTTCTATTGTGAATCCGTCTCATTAGTTCCCATTCTATCTGTCACATGTATATTTTGTCATATCCCCTTCTTTCTTACAGGAAGGGCAGCATACTAAAGATACTCCAGTTGTTTTTTGACTGTGTTCATGGTGCATTTTTGTCATGCAAAATTTTTAATGTTACGCACTCAACAGGCAGCGCCTGTGGCTCAATGAGTAGGGCGCTGGCCCCACATACCTATGGTGGCCAGTTCAAACCCGGCTCCGGACAAACTGCAACAAAAAAATAGCCAGGCTTATGGCGAGCACCTGTAGTCCCAGCTACTCGGGAGGCTGAGGCAAGAGAATCGCCTAAGCCTAAGAGCAGGAGGTTGCTGTGACACCACGGCACTCTACTCAGGGCGACAAAGTGAGACTCCGTCTCTTAAAAAAAAAAAAAAAGTTATGCAGTCAAATTGATCACTCTTTCATTGCCTTAGGAATTTTGCGTCATTATTATAAAGTCTTGCCCTCCATTAAGTTTAATGAGGAATTCACTTATGTTTTCTTTTAGTACTTGTATGGTTATTTTTTTCCATTTTCCGTTTATGTTCCCAGATCCATCTGGAGCTTATTCTTGTGTATGGTGAGATGTATGCATTTAATTTTATCTTTAACAATTGGCTGTCCAGTTCTCTCAGCACCATTTAGTAAAACTCTATCTTTGCTTCACTGAATTGAGGTGCCATCTATATCATAAGCTGAATTTTCATATCTGCTTGAGTCTATTTTGGGGCATTTTATTTCACTAGTCTATTTTCTTCTGCAAATACTATACTGTTTTGATTATAAAGACTGGTAAGGCAAGACCGCCTGGAAGTTTTTCTTTGCAATGTGGGTAATAGCAATTCTGACTTCTATCACTACAAATGAATGTTTGGCCTATTTTTGAACTTCACATACATGGAGTCATACAGTAGTTGTTTTTTAATGTTGATGTCTTTGATTTGCTCCTGTATCTGGGAGCAATGTTGTTGGAAGTGGCAGCAGCTTGCTCATTTTCATTGCTGTGCTGTATTTCTTTGTAAGCTTCTACCAGAACTTATTCGCAAATTCTTCTGTCAATGGACACACAGATTGTTTCCAGTTTGGTGCTTTTGTAAAGAAAGTGGTGTGTCCATGCACACATCTCTCCTGGAATTCCTAGGAGTGAAATTGCTCAGTCGTTAAGAATGAATGTGTATTTAGCTTTAGTGAATACCACCAAATAGTTTTTCAAAGTGTTTGTAACAATTCACAATTCTACCAGTTATGTTCAAGAGTTCCCATCAGTCCACGGCCTTAGCCCTTGGTATTGCCAATGTCTGAAGTTGTGAAAAGAAAAGAAAACAAAACCTGTATAACAGAGTCTTCGTCCTGTTGAGACTTAGGAGTCATTTCCAAAACAAGGAACACCTTCAAAAGAAAAATAAAATCAGGTGTCATTTTTTTAACACACCTAACAAGTTATTCATGCCAATGATGAATAGTTAGATGCTATTAAAAATATCAAAAAGTTGTTATTAGCTCAGATCACATGTAGCAGACAGTTTGTGACTTACCATAAAGTCATTTTCTCCCGTCCTCTTTTCCAGCAGAACCTCAATTATGTTGCATTCTTCTGGGAAGGTGGTCCTATCTGTACCTCAGGGGTGAATCCTGATATATCCAAGCTAAGCACAGTTTTCATATTCCCCTCATCAGTGGGGAAAAAGGAAGGAAGGGAGTGATTAGTTTAGGAAGGAGCACATGACCCAGTTATGGCAAAGGAGATATGAGATGAAAGGAAAAGCCTGGTGTCTCGGGAGAGGAGGGCTCTGGAAAAGGCTTCTTCACTGTTAAGAAGGAGACTCTAGAAGAGACCAGTTCTCTTTTTGCCCCCACATGGGTCATGTGTCTGGAGCTGATGCCTGGAACTGAAGCAGCCATCTGGCTGCCAGCCTGAAATGAAGCAAATCCGTGAAAAAATCAAAACAAATGGAGATGGAGCCTGCCCTATCCATGTTTATGAGAAGTAATAAATCCAATGATGGTTTAACTTCACTCACTCTGGGTTTTCCTATTACTGGCTGCTACATCTAATTGCTATGACATTGGGCTTCATTAAAATAAAGAAAAGGAGGCAGGGCTTTTAGCCCTTACAAATATGTTTGGCAACCTCCTCCTTTTTCCTAGACCAGTGGTTCTCGTTCTTTAGCCTACATCAGAATCCCCTGGACAGTTTAATAAAACAACTTGCTGGACACTACTATAAGAGTTTCAGTTGGTTTGGAGTTAGGTCAAGAATTTGTCCTTTTTGCAAGTTTCCAAGTGACCTTGAGGCTGCAGGTCCAGAGATCACACTTCAAGAACCATTGTGATAGAATATAAACAGCAAGGGTGCAGTGGCTCACACTTGTAATCCCAGCACTCTGGGAGGCTGAGGTGGGCAGACTGTTTGAGCTCAGGTGTTCAAGACCAACCTGAGCTAGAGCGAGATCCCGTCTCTAAAAATAGCTGAGCATTGTGGTGGGCCCCTGTAGTCCCAGCTACTTGGGAGGCTGAGGCAAGAAGATCACTTGAGCCCAAGAATTTGAGATTGCTGTGAGCTATGATGCCATAGCACTCTACCCAGGGTGAAAGAGTGAGACTTTGTCTAAAAAAAAATAATAATAGTAGCATGATTAAAAAATAACCCTGGAGATATCATGGGCTTCTTTTTCATGTGAGGAAACATAAATCTTTATCATCTTTTTTTTTTTTTTTTTGAGACAGAATCTCACTATGTCACCCTAGACAGAGTGCCGTGACGTCACAGCTCACAGCAACCTCAAACTGTTAGGCTTAAGTGATTTCCTTGCCTCAGCCTCCCAAATAGCTGGGATTTCAGGCACCTGCCACAATGCCTGGCTATTTTTGGTTATAGTTGTCATTGTTATTTGGCAGGCCTGGGATGGATTCGAACTCACCAGCTCTGGTGTATGTGGCTAGCACTCTAGCTGCTGAGCTATAGTCATTCATCATTTTGAATGACTCCTTACAGCATTTGTATCACTGTGTAACTAATGATAGAGACTTCTGCTATATTGGGTATTTTTTTGTATTGTTACATTAACATGAATGATTCTTCCATAAGTATTATTTTATATTAGTCCTAATTGCTTGGTAATTTTATTAAGGCAAGTTCCTCAAAGTAGGATGGATGCTGGATGGAAGGGAAATGTTGGGTATTTTTCTTCTCATCTTCAGAGGTTTAGATATTTTGCCAGAGGACGTTGGTTGACCCTAGCTCAGAGGGCCAGGACCTTGGACATGTGCTTTACACTGGTCTTTCTTTCATGTTTCAAGTTGAACACAAAAGGCCAGGACACTATCAGGCCTGGGCCAGCTCATTCCTAGAGCTAATTTAGTAATTTTTACCATGGAAAGAAGGGGAGGCTGAGAGGTTTGTAAGTCTTTTTATTTCTCTCTGTAGCCTGAGAATTTGAGTGTGCTGCTTTCTACTTTTGTCATAATTCTGTTTAATAATAAAGCCATCCAACCGCTCAATACTCCAAGGAAAGGGGGAAGAATTTGCATTTGGATGTCATCTGTCTGTCATCTCAGACATAAAAGAAGGTCACCCTGGCAAGGGGAAAAGCTGGGTCCAGATTATGTCTGCATGCTCAGCCATGGAAGAATTTACCTTCAGGTGCATCTGCCTTCCTATGTCAGAGCAGGACTTGCAGTTCAGCTGGGAATTCTAGTGTAACTCAAAAAAAGTATCCTCAGAAGAAAACTGGCAAATGAAACGCAGCTATTATCTGATTGTGACTGGTCTTGGCTTGAATTCTTTAGAAAGTAAAGCCTGAGGCAAAGATTGAGGTACCTAATACAATCTTATATTATTTTACTTTATTTAAATTTTTTTTCTTATTTTTTTGGAGCGATATAGTCTCATTATGTTGCCCAGCCTGGTCTCAAATTCCAGGCCTCAAGTGATCCTCTTGTCCTCAGTCTCCCAAGTGCTAGAGTTACAGGCATGAGCCACCAGGCCTGGCTATCTTGTTTTGCATTTCAAAGTTGGCCAGACCAGGCAGCACCTATCTATAATCCCAGTGCCTTGGGAAGCTGAGGTGGGAAGATCACTTAAGGCCAGGGGTTCTAGGCTGCAGTGAGCTGTGGTCACACCACTGTACCCAAGCCTGGGTGACAGAGCAAGACTCTATCTCTAAAAGAAATAAAAATTTAAAACAAATTTAAAATTAAATATTTAAAAAATATAAAAGTTTATTTCTCTTTCACTTAAAAACCCAGTGCTGAATAATCCATTACTGCCATTGATTTGTCCCCTCCAAGATTGTTGCAATTATTGCTACCAAATAAGGAATGAGTGTGGGGACAGCTATATACTCAATTGTTTTCAAGGGCAATTCCTGGAATTTGCATATCCTGCTTGGCAAGCCCTCAGTCAAATAGCCATACTCAACTAGGGCAACCCTAGTCCAAGGGTTAGTTCTGTATGTGTGTGGCCATGAAGAAGGCACTAGAACTTTGATATGGGAGGTTCAAATCCAGGGAGGTATGAGGGAAGCAGAGAAGCCGGGTGAGGGAAGATGTGAAGCAAGGCTCTCCTTGGAGATTAGGAGATGCACGGCCCCTCAATAGGCTTGTTTGGTTTGCACATAGCTCTTTCTGCAAAGAGGAGGTGTGATTGGGAGTGTGGTCCATGGGAAAGGAAAAGGAGGGGAGATGTATCTGCTCCCCTCCCTCCAGTCTCTTGTTTCCCTGGGTGAGGTTTGCCCCATAGGGGTGACCCTCCTCTCTTCCTGTTGCACCCTCCTCTCTTCCTGCTTCCCCCTTGGCAACTGCTCGGGGAGCAGATTCCATGCCTGGAAGTGGAAGGCTGACCCGCGTGAATAGGGTGCTGACCAGGACAGAGGAAGCACCTGAGAACGTAGACAAAGTCTGTGTTCTAATATATTACTTAATGGTAGTCTGCGTGGAAAATAAGAGACTGTTTATATTAGTTGGAGTTTGGAGCTGGTGGCTCAGTACCCTGCAAAGTGAACTAGTTGATCAGAGGCTGACAGGGAAAAGAGCATCTCTCTTGATCTTTGGCCAGGAATTCTAACTTTAGACTGTTTTAGTCCAGCATCTGAGAAACCTAAAGGAGGATTTCCCTCCCCGTCTCCCCCACCCATGAATGTCCATTAGGATTCTGTAAGAGGTTTTCTTTCCTGCCTTTCTCCCTTCCTTTTCCTCCCTTCCTTCCTTCTTTCTTTCCTTCCTTTCTTCTCTCCTCTCCCTCTTCCCTCCTTTCTTTCCTTCCTAAAGAAAGAATTGTGTGTGATTATTTTTGTTTTGTTAAAAAGTTTGAACTACTCTAGGATATTTTTCCTGCAAGAAGAGGAATGTGCAGACTGACCATTCTAAATGACAGGGACAGCTAGTGAACCAGTTTAAATACACTTTAGGCCGCCTTTGGCTGGGCCCGAATTAATTGTTTACTGTAAACCTGTGAACTTAGAAACACAACTAAATCTAAACATAACCCCCAAAGCCTCCCACCCAAAATGAGGAACAACTTCAGTAGAAGCATCTGACTTCTCTCTAAGGATTGTTTAAAAACAGAAATTTGATCCTATTGGCACAAATGCGATTTGAGAAGAGAATGCTTGGTGATGAAGCTTACATACTCTAGGATACAGAAGTCTAGAATCAAATTCTAGGTCTTCCTCTAAGAATCTCAATGAACTCGAGCATGTTCCTAAACACTTAGACTTAGTTTTATTTTCAGTATAACGGAGATTTTAAGGGCATCTGGTATGATAATAGTATCTGCCTCACCTGGGTGTTTTGAGTGCTACACAAGATGATACATGCCAAGTTTCTGGAGCAGAATCTATGCTCAGTGAATGGTGAATCTATTGTTTTTATCCTAGTCAGCAGCAGCATTTTATTATATGGCTCACTCTTCCATTGAGAATCATGGAATAATGTAACCTTTCATTTCAGTAAAGGGACAGTGGCAATCATCTGTCATGCAGAGCACATGAGGGCAATGCTTATATCAATCCTTCAATTGTTAGTTTGTTACAGGTTATTATCATATTGAACCTCCTTGAAAACTATCTTAGCTCTCCCATAAAAGGGCAAGGGTGGTTATCTGAAGTTTATTTTCCCGTATCTTGTTAGGAAAACTTGTAAATGGCGTTTAGAAATTTTTGAAAATACCCTGTGGTCTCACCTGTGCACCAAAAGTTTCTCCTTGTCCATTGCAGCTGTCCGATGCTCTAGCTCAGTGGTTCGCAACCTTCTTGGTGCCTCCTAATGCTGCAACCCTTTAACACAGTTCCTCATGTTGTGGTGACCCCCAACCATAAAATTACTTTTGTTGCTACTTCATAACTGTAATTTTGCTACTGTTATGAATCGTAATGTAAATATCTGATATGCAGGACGTATTTTCATTGTTATAAAGGGGTTGCAACCCACAGGTTGAGAACCGGTGCTAGCTCAAGAGGAGCACATCCAACTTCTTAATTACAGTCTTAATCTTACTTAGAAAACCCACAAAACCCAGATTCCTCCTATTAGGGTAACAATACTGTGGAATTGCTAATTGCTGGTCTCCGTCATCAATCAATTTGTTTACACATAGCCTAGAGTGATTTTGCAGTTAACGGTCTGTTCCTTGATTTCTATAGACAGGAAGAGCCTCACCCATAAATTCTGCAGCTGTGAAATGAGCAGCAGCAGGACCCCATCTTCCTTCATGTCTTGGAGAATGTATCACTGCATTGGCTGCCTACCCCGCATCCTGGGATGGATGTGTTACAAATGGAGTGTATGTCCCATCAACTGTCATATTTTCTTGACTCGGCAATTTTTAGCTACAAAGACAATGATTCATCTGGTCAATGCCAGCTTCTAAAGGAGAAGGGAAAAAAGATCCTTAGAAAGATTCATCAATAGACTCTCTCTTACCACTTCTCTTTCAAGCCTACTTTTATAAAACCGCTAAGTTCCAAAATAAGCAACACTGGGTCTGACCTTTCTAGTTCTTGACCCCGAAGGAAGATAAAAGTAAAACCAGAGCGAGTCCTTTGAAAAGGTTCATGTGGGAAGGTGAATTTTGAGAAGCAAGCAGTTGTGGACAAGTGAACAAGCTGGCTTCCGTCACCTCTCTGACCATGGCTCTTGATGTGGCTCCCTCACTTCCCCCAGTCCAGCCACACTGGTCTAAAACATCTCAGATATGCAAATCCTTCCATTATGATCTGGGGCACTTCCTTAAAGGTCTTCTCATGGTTGATACTTTCTTAGCACTTTGTAAAAAAGGCTTCCCTAGTCACCTGGTTGAGAGAACTCCCTATCTAGAAGTCAGTCCCTGGACAGCAAGAACTTCATTTGACATTTTCCTACTCTACTCCCACTTAGTGGCAGAGATTCTAGAATTCACTGAGTATGAAGTGCTCTTGATATGCAACCGGATGATTTGGGTGTCAGTTCTAGCACCACGTACGTAACCTTGCTCATTTGTCATCTTCCTGAGCTTCATTCCCTCATCTGTAAGATGGGAGTAATAATACCTGCCTTACTGAGTGCTTGTGAAGATCATTGGAACAATGATCCTGAAAATATTTTTAATCTGCTACTGATTACTACAATGGGGAAAGATAGCAGGGTTTCCTAATGGAGATGAATGAATGAATGAAAATGAAACCTCATGATACTGGGAATGGGAGCTTTTATTAATATAGTTCAAGACGGGTAGAATTTAAGATGCTCATCCCACCCCCCCCACCCCCAAAAAAGGAAAGAATGGATACTGATACTCTGAGAAATCAAACTAGTTGTCTGTACAGATTCTAGAACTGTGTTTTTCAACACTTTTTTTTTTTTTTTTAAATCTTGTGGCACATTTGAACCTATAGTTAAACTTTCATGACACATTTAAATTATGTCAATCAAAAAAAATGAGTAAAAGAAAAGGAATATACTTACTGGGCTTTGAACTTTTTTCGAAAATAATTTAATTCATGATCTTTAAAAATTTTCACAGCACATCTACGATCCTCTCATAGCACACCAGTATGCCATAGCACACTGGTTGAAAACCACTGTTCTAGAAAGTTAAAACAGAAAGAAATGTTGAGATATAGTCAAATGATTTCCAGGTTTGGCTTTCTAGAGTGCTGGGGTTTTGTTGGAGGCCTCCTGGGATCAAGGGAATATTGAGGAAAGGGAGGGAGCCGAGCTAACAGGACTCCATGCCCCATCTCCCCTAATTTAATCAGATCAGCTCCAGTTTTGTGCTTTTTACCTTGTTTCAAAAGCTAATTATTTATTACTCAGGAACAAGCCTGTTGCTCAAAATTTTAGTCTCCCTAGAAGCTACAGAGATTGATACATGATCCAGTTTTAGCCATGAGTCATGAGAGGAAGTCTACTGCTGCTGAAGTTTTTAGAAATCTTTGATGTCCTTACTAAAAAGGGACATACCTGGCTGGTACTGTCCTTCCTTCTCTCCCTTCCTCCTCCTTATGATGCTAACATTGTGTCTTCCACTACATGGGCAGTCTTGTGACCATGTGGCTGTAAGCACAGTGGGAATTCCTGCAATCTCAGAAACATTGGCTCTGACCTGAGTCAGCCACTAACCAATTCCAGCAGCCACCTGGATCCAGACTTCTTGCTATGTGAAGAAGAAGCTACTGTTGTCTCAGCCACTTTACTTGGGTTTTCTGTCACTTGTGCCCCCCAAAACATTCCTGATAGATATACATATATTGTAGCTCCAGATTGATCAATAATTCTGAGGCTAAAAAGAATGTGAAATATGATCTCATCCCATGTTCCCATTTTAGAGGTAAGCAAACAGTTTCAGTAGTTTATTAATGTATTACCAGCTACCTCAAAACATCAAGGTTTTAAACAAAAGCTGTTTGTTCTCTTATAATTCTGTGAACTGATTGGATTCAGTGAGGCAGTTCTTCTACTCCTTGTGATGTCTGCAGTGGTTACAGTTACCATAAGGCTCAATGGGCTCACTTATCTAATACCTTTACAGAGATAGCTGGAAGGCTGGGCTCAGGTAGGACCTGGATCTCTTCCCCTGTGTGGTCTCAGAGCTATCCCTGTCCACCTGGCTTCTCCACACAGCCTCTCTACTTGGTTCTACACCCAGGTAGCTGGACTTCCTACATGCACCTCAAGGGCTCCCAAAAGTACAAAAGCAGAAGCCGCCAGGCCTTCTAAGGCTTAGGCCTGGATCCAACACAGTGACACCTTCCCTATATCCTGTGAGTTAAGATGAGTCACAGGGCTGCTTAGATTCAAAGATGGAGGCCTACCTGAGGGTATGATTACAGGTGGTGTGCTTTCTTGGGGGCTATTTTTACAGATTAGCTACTATAGAAACTGAGACCCAAGCTATGAAAGCTATTGTCTAAACTATTAGAGTCTTAACTATTTAAATTGGAAAATCATTGAAGGGAGGAGAGATCTCTAGCAGAATAGATTAGAGTGTGGGGGAAAGGAGATAAAGTACTTATTCCTAGACCAAGGGTTTTAACCTCACCACAATTGACATTGGGAGCAGATTATTTTGTGGAGGGCTGTGCTATGCATTGTGGAATGTTTAGCAGTATTCCTGGCCTCTACCTACTAATTATCAGTAGCATCTCCCCTCTGGTTTTGATAACCACAATAATCTGCAGACATGCCCAATGTCCCCTGGGATAAAACCACCTCCCAGTTAAGGACCATGGCCCTAAACTTTGGGATGTTCGGAGTGTATGTGTAACATCACAGAAGCCTGGCTAGGCTGGATAGCCTGCCTCACCTGCAGGCCAGTGGTGCACATTTATATTCTTAAATACTTGCAGCAGAAAAGGAAAATAATAAGATAACTAGTTTCACACTCTACACATGTTTTATATGGAGGCTCTTTATGTTAGCTAAAGGCTTTTCAGTTTCTGCTGTATGCTTAACAATTTCAATTTTAATTTTTGGCCCACATGCAGGAAGCCATTTTGAAAAAAAAAAAAAAAAAAAAAACTGCCCCGGCAAGCTCTGCCCTCAGGGTCCCAGAGCAAGGATGGGGGGGACAAAGTAACCTAGTGACTAAGCAGCCTAAAGGTGGGGTCTGAGCTGCCTTACAGCCTTAATCCTTAGGGGCAGAGTGAGGCGGTTTAGGCACACTGGAGCTTGGGCTGTTGCCCTGGGTAGAGTGCTGTGACATCACAGCTCATAGCAACTTCAAACTCCTGGGGTTGGTGCCTCCAAGACCTCCATAAGAGCTGTGCAGCGACCCCTGACCTGTGACCCGCAACCACTGGGCCTCGCATTCCCTGAACAGGAACTGTGGGAGCCACGCAACCCTACATCCTCCCTCCTGTGTCCTCCCAGCCTCCACACTAGCCTGTTCATCTGGCCAGGGACTCTGGTAGCTGCATGCCCTCCGGAGCCCTCCCTGCCTCTGCGCAGAGCCCTTCTCCTGGCCAGAGACTGCTAGAGCCTTGGATTCTCTGTGCCAAAGTCACTGGGCGTCAGGCACTTGCAGAACCATGCGCACCACCTTCAGCCGTGTTGCTGGATCCGGGTGTGTCACACACCGGAGCTGCTTCCACAACCAGAACTCCCTAGCTAGAGCAGCCCCAGAGGAACTACACAGGGTCACTCCCTATAAACATCCAGTAACAATAGAGTGATCCTGCTGGGGTCTAATCTTGGAGAGACACCTCCCCAACTCTGAGGACAGTCCGAGGCAATGGTGAAAAACAATCATGAGGCGAAATCAACAGAAAAACTCTGGCAATATGAATAATCAGAGTAGATCAACTCCCCCAAGGATCAATGGGGCAGAAACAACCCAAGACCCCATGCACAAACAAATAGCTGAGATGTCAGAAATTGAATTCAGGATCTGGATAGCAAACAAGATCGAATTAGAATTCCAAAAGTTATCGCAAGAATTCAACGGATTCAAAGAGCAAATGACCAAAGATTTTGACACATTGAGACAAGAAGTTACATCCCTCAAAGATCTGAAAAACACAATAGAATCCCTCAGTAACAGAATGGAGCAAGCAGAAGAAAGAATTTCTGACATTGAAGACAAAGCTTTCGAATGCTCCCAAACCCTCAAAGAAGAAGAGAAATGGAGAGCAAAAACAGACCACTCTCTCAGAGAGCTCTGGGATAATTCGAAGAAAATCAATATTCGTCTTATAGGGATCCCGAAAAGTGACGAAGTGGCTTCACAAGGCACAGAGTCTCTTCTCCATGAGATTATGAAGGAGAACTTTCCAGA
>CAUYPK010082876.1:0-126195 GCA_963574355.1 Loris lydekkerianus
TAGCTTCATAGACCATTTGACACATTTTCATCACAATGGTTAACACAGCCTTCCTGGCATTTTCTTAGTCACCGTGCCAAGACATTTACATTCCACATTTACTAAGTTTCGCATATACCCTTGTAAGATGCAGGGCTGTTGCCTTGCTGGGGGGACTCTGTGGTCAAAGCTCAGTGGCAGGCACAGAGTGTGCCCTGTTGACAAATTCCAGGCTCACTGAATGGTGGGAGAGCTGCTGCCTCCAGTCCCCAGGAACATACAACCCAAAAGTGACACAGCTGGTTAGCCAGGGGACACATCAAGGAGAAAGGAGATAAGTGCTGACCGGGAAGACAGAGGCCTGACAAGGAGCTGGCAAGTCCAACGGGCCTGATACTAACTGCCCAGTGAGCATATCTTTTCCTGCATTTCTAAAATATCCACTATATTATCCCATAACCTTGGATACGAAAGGAGACAGTGGGTCATAGTGTCCAATGAGCCAAACAGAGGGGAGGCCCAGGGCCCCACAGCACCTGTGGGAGGCTGAGGCTGAATTTTGGGGGCCTCAGAGCTAAGCTCTAGAGAGATTAGATGGCTCAGCTGATGGACGCTCTGCATGGCCAGATCCCATCTCTAAGGGTGGCTGGGAGGGTGAAGTTCTCCCCCAGCATGGCAGCAGTCTTCCCAGCCCCATTATAGTGAGAGGTGGTCTTCTGTCTCCCTCATACTCCTCAGGGCAGGCCTCCCTAAAGCCCAGCAGTGACAGCTTAGGGCCAGGCTCATCAGTTGAAGATCCCAGCCCCCCACAGAACTGTCGGCCCTGTGAGTGACTCCTCCAGTGAGTCAGGGTGGGGGGAGGGTTCATAGGGTACTGTCTGGAGGCTTAGAGCTGTTAAACTACTGTGCAGAAACTCGCCCAGCTGGCGAGTGGAGCCAGCATCTGCAGCCAGGCTGACATACCACTGATCTTGTCAATAAGCAACTGGGAAAGACATGGGGAGGAGAGTGGAGCTGGAAGGAAGGGTGCTTTGTAAAGGCTCCAACATTTCTGCAAGATCTGAGGGTGAGAGATCCAAGAAGGGCCAAGAGCTCAGACCCTTTAATTCTGAACCTGGAACAGTCTCTTTCTCTCAGCCCACACCCCAAATGGACAACGAGGTCACCCCACCGGGTGGCTCCTGTTCCAGCATGACACAACAATCCATGGGACCCTTTTGTTTTCCCTCTAATATTGTACTTAAAATAACCTAATTACAAAGCATGAAAGAGTCATTTCAACAACAGAAATCTCCAAGATACAGTTGACTATTACAGGATGATGCCCCCCCCCATCATATCCCTGTACTCCCACCCACCCCCATCACAGGGGGTTGCAAACTGAAACACCTACAAGGGCCAGGCAGGGGATATAAGGGAGAGAGAGAGAGAGATGCTGGATGGGTGGCAATGATGGCCATTTGGAGGCCACACGTGCCATCCAAAAGTGGCAATTGCTGATGTGTTTCAGCAAGAGGGAATGTGGGCCTAGTGTGGTGCACCTTCTGATTTTTCTCTATGAAAAACTACAAATCAGGCTTTTTATATAAATTCAATTTCTAAATATTGGCATGTAATTCAACTGTAAGTAATACCCTTTGTGCCAAACATGACCCGTTTGACAGCCAAAACAGGCAGACTGAGTCTGGCACACATCCTACCATCCCTTTCTCTGCACTCAGACAAATATGTTCTCATTCGCACACGTATGGAGCCATGTGGCTTCTGCTTACCTTTAGAATAAAGGATTATATAAAAGCAATTTACTTTTCTCCTACCATGATACTCCACAGACAACCCTTCAGGGCCAACATTGCTTAGAACTACCTTCTTTTTAAGAGCTAGTAACAGCACATAGTAGGGTTGTTTCAGAATGCAGACTTCATCTCTTCCTAATGGGCATTTGGATGTTTCTAGATTCCTACCACCACAGGCAACACCAGTGTGAACATCTCTCTATGCCTGATTGCGTAGGGACTTTGCTCTTCCGTTTATTCTTCAACAGTAAGCTTGCTGATTACAACACAGAGCATGTATGTAAACTTTTACTAGATATTGCTGTATCACCTTCTGGAAAAGGTTGTGGCAATTCACAGTCCTGCCAGCAGTATAGGAGAGAGCCTATGTTTCCACCTGGAAGTGATCCCTCTTTTAAATGGCTGCCAATCAGACACATGAAAAATGGTATGGCATTGTTGTTTTAATTTACATTTCCCTAACCACTAGGGAGGCTGAGCAAGATGCCTTTTTCTAAACACTCAAACCACTGTCCATCTGTTACCTTGCATTATCCTACCACAGTCTTCAAAGAGCTAGCCAGCATCACTAGCGTTATCCCTGATCTACAAGTAGAGAAACTGAGGCACAGTGCAATTAAGTGATCATCTGACATCTCATGTGAGTATCTTGAAAAAAAATAAATAACAAACAATTCCAGCCCTCTGCCTTTCTAAACCAGATGTTATGAGAATCGAACAACATCTGCTAAGTACATCACCCACAAATAGCTGGGGAGTGCACACCATTCTGGGTGATACAGGAAGGTTGCAGTGAAAGGAAGGAAGGAAGAAAACGAACAATTCCACAAGCCAACAATTTTCATTAGTACTATTTTTACTCAATTTTACAAAATATCTCTATGAAATAGGTATTCTTGCCCCCATTTAACAGAGGGCATTGAGGCTCACAGAGGTCACTCTAGGATCAGAACCAAGTCTGCCTGACCCTGAGTCTCACACTATTTCCATCACACCATGTTGCTGTGTTCCTGTTTCCTGGCCGTATAGAGGGAAGGCATCGCCCCTCCCTCAAGGAGCAGAGGACACAGCACACAGCAAGCTCAGGAAGAGAGACCCCGAGCACCTGTACATAGCACACAGCATGCAGAATGCCTCTGGCTCCCCACAGTGCCTGCTGAGGCTCTGGACTGCTGGGCACCCTGGGACTTCAACCTCTCTCCTTAAGTTCTATTCATCTCCTTTCTCTGTCAGAGGTGATCAAACTGCCTCAGTGACCCTGTCAGTCAAGGGTGGACAAACAACCCAGATTTTGCAGGACTGATGGGGGCCACCTCCAGGGTGTCCACGAACAGAGACAATCTTAGCTCCATTCAGACTCTGCCTCTGCTCTACCTTGGGGTGAAGCAGCACAGATACTAGCTCAAGGTGGCACAGCTCCCAAGGGCTGAGCAAAGAAGCCAGGCCTGAAGTGGCCCATCCTCCTGCTGGGTTTTCTCTGAGACCCCAGATCTTGTTCTTCCTCTGGTCCCTTTAGCTGTGAGGAGGAGAGCAAGGCCCAGAGAGAGCAGAGGCAGATGGCAGTGAGAAGAGGCCTTGGGCTCGACCTCTAGCCCAGGTGTTGTGATGGACGCTGCCTTTGTCTGCTGGCATTCCATTGGCACAGGGGCTGCAGCAAGCCACATGGAGCTCCTGGGAGAGCCTAACCCCTCTCTGCCCTATGCACCAGCTACTCCCACAGCCTCCTGGCCTTCCCACCTCCCACGCAGCACAGCTAGAGGGGGCATCCTCTACCATGAGGCTGCCCACTCACTGGACAGGGCCTGATACTAACCCTCACCTTACCCCACTAGATCAGGAAACAGACACACACTCCTCCAGAGAGCGCTTCCTGCCTGGGCCTGGGATATATGCCAGAGACCTGCCCCAGAAATACAAGCAGTGTCACAGCCAGCTGCCCCAACATCTTTCACATTACTTGGCTTAGAGCACCCCTTGCCAGGGAGACACACAACCCCAAAGTCCTCAGGCTGCTAATTTCCAACATCCGTCTTCATGCCAAACCCTGTGGCAGGCACTGTGGGGGGAGAGAGGGCTATCAGAATGTCTGGAAACATGTTCTGGGTGTCTAATAAGTGATAGAGACTGTCGCAGCCCAGGGCCATCAAAAGAGAGAAATTTCAGGGCTTCCAGAGGAGCTGAAGCTCAAAGATGTCAGAGATTTGTGATTCTAACATCTACCAAGTCCATCTTGTGTGCCAGGCTCCCTGATGCAGGAGGAAGAGGTTAGCTAGGGCTGGTGGGGGCTCCATGCAAGTCTGCCACACCGCATACATCTGCTTTGCCCTCACCTGCTGTGTGCCAGGCACTGTGCTAACCCTGGGGACACAGAAGACAACAAAGACCCAGCCTCAGGGGAGATGACACTGTGTGGGGGAAACTGACCCCAGCAGAGTGGGTGAGGGAGTTACCTGTGTGTTGGGAGACAGGTGCTACAGGGAAAGGCCAGGAGGAGGGCAGGAATGGTCTAAAGATCACCGAGACAATGAAGCATGGACATGCACTTGAAGAAGAGGGACAGTGAGCCGTGGGGATGCCTGGGAGGAACATGCCCCGGGCAGAGGGAGTGTGTCTCATGCCCTGAGGAGGCCGGTGTGGCTGGAAGGCGGATCACAGAGAGGGGAACTGCAGGATGAGGCAGAGATAACCGGCCCACTATGGACACCCTGCAGACCACCAGTTGTGAGTAAAGCAGAGCCACAAGTGACCTCCATTGTCAAGGAGCATGCTGGTTGCTGTGACGGGGACACACCACAGGGGCCAGGGCAGAAGCAGACCAACTGGTATGGAGGCTACTGCAGTGACGCAGGCCGAGGAGATGGGGTGAGAGCTGGGGCGGGATCTGGCAGATTCTGGGAATGTTTAAGGGTAGGACTGAGGTATCCCGCTGGACAGGACATGGCTGTACAAAAAGGAACAGAGCCCAAGCACCTGGGAGGACAGGTTGGTATTCACCAGAACAGAAGAGATGGCAGGTGGGGCTGGCTGAGGGCAGGATCAGAGCCCCAGATGGCAAATGGCAAGTTTGGCCTGGCTGCAGACAACCACAGAGCAATGGCGGAGGCAGGTGCAGATATCCAGAGTCCAGGTCTGAGAACGGGCTGAAGGCAGAAGTGTGGGGGTCACCCGCAGGGAGGTGGTACTTAACCCCACCAAAGGCAAGATCAAAAAGGTCCTATATGCCTAAGCTGAGGCAACATGGCAGAGAATCTGTCTTTGAAAACCATCTGAAGAGCCTGAGCTTATACACACCCTGTACCCAGCAGCTCGGGCTCCAGAACGTTAGCTAATGAAGGCCTCGCCGCTGAGCCTAGACCTGTAAGCCACACAGACGTCCACTGTGCCCACTGTGCATTATTTATGACAGTGGAACAGTCTAGATAGCCACCATGTAGCTGGCTCAATTGTGGGGTATCTCCAGGAAGCAGAGGATGGTGTGTGGCTACACACATGTGTGAATGTGTGCAGGGAGTGTGCAAAAACAGGCGGTGAGGTGAAACTGTGGTGCTACGTGAGTGCTGAGGGTGATCCTGCTATCTTCTACCTACTTTCTGAATTTTCCATATTTTCAATAATAAGCATCCAATGTTTTCATAATCAGCGGCCTCACTTACATCCACTCTACCTAAAGTTTGCCATAGCCCGTGAACACATGGGCAACTCCAAGTAGAAAATTCCTTTTTTCTTTTTAGAGACAGAGTCTTGCTCTTGCTCAGGCTAGTTTCAAACTCTGAGCTCAAGCCCAAACTCAAACACCTCAGCCTCCCCAGAGCCCCAGGAGCATAGAGGTATGAGCCACCATGCCCCATCAGCCAAAAATTTCCTTCTTACACTCTCCCGAGCCTCCCTAAAGCCCATAGTCCCAGGTCTACCCACCATAGGAGACTCTTGGGGCTAGGAAGGTCCTCAGTGGTCCTCTGGCTGACTGCGTACACTCTGCTGCTACCAGACAATTCTAGGGACATGGGCTCCTGCATCCTGGCCAGTGGGCCCCAGCTCAGGAGGCCCCTACCTCTTATCCCTGAAGCCTGGTCGCCCTGGGCCTTCCTGCACCTTCCTGCACCATCACCAGAGGACTTCCCCATCCTGCCCCTGTGAGCAGCCATGAGCAGTAGAATGGGCTAAAATCAGGCCTCATAGACAAGGCCCTGGTACTGTGGGCCGCCTTTCCCCAGGTGAGGAGTTTGACAGAAAAGCATGTGCCCGACTGTATGCACAGCTGGGCTTTGCAGTCCCCTCTAGGAGATATGCTCACAAGTTGCCTCCTGCCCAGCTGGGGCCCCACGCCCAACCCCAAAGGGCCCGTCTTTCTGGTCCCCATGTCTTCACCCAGGCTGAGAGAAGCTAGACTTCCTGCAAAGTTCCCCTGCTAGGGGATCTACAGGGATTTCACCAAAGGACTCTAGATTCCAGAAAAAAACATAGGAGGAGCCCACGGCAGCCTGGTTTACTACACTAGAAAGCCACATTCCTCGCTGCTGTTGGAGCAAAGCACTGGCCTCTGTTTGGGGAAGCGCCTGTTCTGAGCGTAACACCCAGGGCAGGGTCCTGTGTTACCACCCCCACCTCTCTCTGCAGCCAGGTCAGGGGGGCTCAAGGGCAAGAGGTAGCACCTGCCTCTCGTCCAGCAGGCAGGGACAGGAGGGAGCAGAGTAGAGGAAGGGCGAGGGCAGGAGGGGACATCTGGGCAGCAGTTCCGTTTCTCAGAAGTGAGAGATTTTCACAGCAGGATGCCACAATTTAGTTTGAACTGTTATGAATTCCCATAAAATCAAATGCACTCAACTTTGAATAAAAATACAGAAATGCGCTACAGAAATCAAATACAATTTGGGGATTATTCACCACCACTACACACAAAGAAGTTCGTGCATGCAAGAAGGCACCTGCAGACAACACCATTAGGGCCACTAACGGATGAGCCACCGTCAGCCGCCAATGCTTCACAGCCCCTATTATCCAGGCTGCTGGCCGGGGAGGCTGCTGCATGGGATGCAGAGGACAAGACCACCTTGTGGCCACTCTGTTCTCACCAGGATTCCCAGAAGTTTCCATAAACTGATGCCTGGGGGTGGCCAGGTAAGCCAGACAAGGCTGGGAGAGGCATGACCTGAGACCCCAGGGTGGGGTGCCACACGTGTCCGCACCCTCCACGTGGGGCCTGGTCTATCTGAGTGCCCTCAACCTACACTTTTTAAAAGATCATTCATCAAGAGATATATTTTACTTTATTCTTTTAGAAGGCAATACATAGTAAATAACTAAATAAAAGGGAGTACAGCGAGTCTCCCATACCTGCCTGTACCTCATTCTCAGAGGCGACCCTGAGCTATACTTTTCAGATAACCACATACTGGGTCCTCCCTCTCTCTCTCCTTTTTCTTGGAAACAAAGTCTCATTCTGTGCTCTGGGTAGAGTGTTGTGGTGTCATTACAGCTCATAGCAACCTCCAACTCTTGGGCTTGAGTAAGCTTCTTGCCTCAGCCTCCTGAATAGCTGGGACTACAGACGCCCACCACAACACCTGGCTAATTTTTCTATTTTTAGTAGAGATGGGGTCTTGCTGTTGCTCAGGCTTGTTTCGAACTCCTGAGTTCAAGCAATTTTTCTGCCTTGGCCTCCCAGAGTGCTAGAATTACAGGAGTAAGCCATCACATCTGGCCAAGGCCCTCCCTCTCTCTAAAGAAGACCCAAATAGTATTCAAGCTACTGTCAGCTTTTCCACATCACGATATATCCTGCAGACAATTCCATTTCAGCACATACAGAGCTGCCTCATTCTTTCTAGCAGTTGCTGGGTGTCCTTCTATATGGGGGAACCACACGTTAGTCTGCTGATGGACACTTAGGCTGTTTGTGATCTTTTGTTTTGACAAAGAAACCACAATGAATAGCTTTGCTTTCTATGGTACACTTAGAAGTAGGAAATGCTCATATTTTATAGATATTGATAAACTGCCCTCCAAAGGGGGTGCACCAAGTTACACCCGCCACCTCCAGCAATCAGGAAAGGGTAGGTTTTCCCATACCTTCGCCATTGTTGGGCTCTCACTTTTTTGGTTCCAGGAAGACAGCTCTGCAGATCCCCAACCCCATCAGGATACAGTACAAAGAATGCAGTTGGTCAAGGTCAATTTCTTCCCATCTCCCTAACTCACCAGCAGGGTACCAGCCAACAGACCCACCTGGCACTCAGCCCTCACCGGGGTTGCCACGTCCTTTGTTCTTCCTCTGTGCGTTGGCCAGCTGAAGCCCCTTGCACCTTGCATATTCAGCTCTGCAGCTCAAATGCCACTCTGGACGCCTGATGGAAGTGGACCTTCAGGGTGCACTTGTTCTTTGTAAGGTTTTGAAGGTACCTATTCCAGCTGTGGGGACAGCTGGATATGCCCACATCCTCCTTCTGCCACAAGCCCCTCAGCTCCTTCCAGGCAGAGCCCACTCATCTCCTACAGCCATTTGCCTGCTAACACGTGTCTCTAAAATGTAACAGGTCCAACAGCATCCGATTTCTTCTCTAAATAGGTTCCAGTCCTCGCCTTTCCCTTCTCAGCAAATTCATCTCTACCCATCCAGTCTCAATACCTTCTTTTGATTAATTCAGCTAACAAGTATCTTCCACACACCAGGTAAAGGCTGCTCCTCCCTGTTCCCATCACCGTATTTCGGCCTTACCCACCTGCCCCTTCCTTGCTTCAGACCTGCCCAGCTCATCCCCAGCCCTTGCCCTTCACTGTGGTTGACCAGATGATTGGTCCCATAATCCTCCTCCAGTAGGATTATACACCCACACCCACACTGGGGCCTCACAGTGGGCAGAGTCCCGAGGCTTGCTGCGGCCAACTTTCACACTGGCAGAAGCATTCACCTCCTGCAGATGGGCTTGTCTGTTGATTTCCTGCCCACTGAACCAGAGAACAAGATGCCCCCTGCAAACCCTGGCCAGAAGTGTGAGCAGACTGGACCCATGCACGGCCCACAGTCCAGCTCAGTCATGTCCAGTCTCGATATGCCAACTCTCCAGCTGGCACAGACTCGCAGGCAAAACAGGCAAAGGATGTGAAGAGACGTCTCTCCACAGGAGATATGCAAATGGCCACTGAGCACACGAACGATGCTCACTGTCACTGCCACTGGGATATGTAAATCATCACACCCATACAGAATGCTACTTCACTCTCAGGAGGATGACTATCGTAAAATAGGTGTGGGTGAGGATGTGGAAAAATGGGAACTCCTGCCCATTGCTAGTGGGACTACAAAATTACATCACCACTGCTGGAAGCAGGACGGCAGTTCTTAAAAAAGTAAGCCAGAGGCTGGGCACAGGGGCTCACACCTGTAATCCCAGTACTCTGGGAGGCCAAGGCAGGTGGATCACCTGAGCTCAGGAGTTCTAGACCAGCCAGAGCAAAGTGAGACTCGATCTCTACTAAAAATAGAAAAACTATCCGGGTATTGTGGTGGGCACCTGTAGTTCCAGCTACTCAGGAGGCTGAGGTAGTAGGATCCCTTGTGCCCAGGAGTTTGAGGTTGTTGTGAGCCATGATGCCTTGGCACTCTACCCAGAGTGACAGAATGAGACTCTATCTCAAAACAAAAAAAAAGAAGAAGAAAAAAACATAAGCAAGAATTACTATATGATCCCTATTTGATGATCTACATATCCCCAGTGATAGGGATAGTTACCTGAGAATTCCACTTCTGGGTATAGACACAAAACAACTGAAAGCAAGAATCTGAACATATACATTTGTACACCGATGTTTATAGCAGCATTACTCACAGCAGCCAAAAGGTCAAAGGAAATCGAATGTCCGTGGATCAACAATTGAATGGATAAATAAAATGTGGTATATCTATACAATAGATTATTATTCCCATTAAATAGGAAGAAAATTCTGACACATGCTGCACCATGAATGAAGGCACGCTAAAGTGAAGGAAGCCAGGCACCACTGCATACGTACTGCACTATTCTGCTTCTCGGAGGGAGCTGGGGTAGAGACAGAGAGTGGAATGCTGGATGGCAGGTGCCAGGCGAGGGAAGAATAGGGAGTTAGTGTTTGGTGAATACAGAGCTTCAGTTTGAGAAGATGAAGAGAGTTGTGGAGATGGATGGTGCTGCTGGTTGCACAACCATGTGAATGTCCTTAGGGCCACAGAACTATGCACCCAAAAATGATCAAGTTTGTTACACATATTTTACCATGAGAAGTATAAGAGAGGGCAGTGCCTGTGGCTCAGTGGGTAGGAGGCCAGCCTCATATACCAAGTGTGGCGGGTTTGAACCCAGCCCCTGCCAAACTGCAACAAAAAAAATTAGCCAGGCATTGTGGTGGGCGCCTGTCGTCCCAGCTACTCGAGAGGCTGAGGCAAGAGAATCACCTAAGCCCAGGCAAGAGAATGACCTAATGGAGGTTGCTGTGATCTGTGATGCCACCGCACTCTACTGAGGGTGAGGGCGAAGTGAGACTCTGTCTCTAAAACAAACAAACAGAAAAGTATAAAAGAAAAGGCTAAATAAATAAATGAAAAGGCCACAGCACATCTCATGTTATTACTAAAAAAAAAGTAAAATAAAATAACAATCTGTTGGGTAGGGCGCACTGATCACAGCTGGGGCCAGCCTGATCAGGGGACAGCTGAAAAATCTGCCCAGCCACTGCCCTCGCTGTCCCCTCAGGCACCACGCTCTCACCGTGATTTTGCCAGGTCTCAGCTTACCTGTTTCCTCCTCAGGGAGACCGTCCCTCATCACCCCCACTACACTGGTCGCTCACCACCTCCTGTTCCTGCCTCCCAGCTCTGAACACATTTTGCAGGTGCATATTAACCTCTGCGTTGGTTGTGAGTCTCCCCTCACCATTCATTTACCTTCTAGGAAGGTGGAGAGACCCAGACTCCTGGCCAGGGGCTGACCTGGGGGAGAGGGCACAGGGGAGGGTCTGGCAGGGTAGGCACCCCTTGGTGACTTTCTCTGTCCCTCTCTCAAACTCTTCCCTATCGTCACCTCTGACAGAAGGGCTAGAACATGACAACAGGGGCACCCTAAGGGCCAACAGCCAAACCTGCTTTTGAGTCAGACTATCCTAGGGAATATTTTCTTTGTGAAAATCTCCTCTAGTATAAATTGGCACAACTTTCTGGGAGGCCATGTGGCACAATAAAGCCATAGCCTTAAATACTGTCATACCTTTTGACTTAGCAATTCCACAGAGAGGAACTTTCCCTAAGGAAATAGTCAGAATCATGGCAAAAAAGATTTCTGTTTTAAGAATATTGGCAGCAACACTGTTAGACTGGTAAAAATAGGCAACTCAGTAATCGATGATAGGGATTTACATCAGCAAATATGGTACGTTCAGACGGCAGACTACAAGGCAGCTACCGAAAGTCATGTTTTCAGAGGACATTTATTGACAAGGAAAAATGCCCATGACACACTGTTAAACAGAAACTGTGAGCTATACACATAATGTGTGCCCATGTTGGAAAAACACAAATTACATATGTATCTGTATAGAAAACAGACAACACATGTTTGTATCTTTATTATACCTTTCAATAGTAAGATTACAGGTAATTTTTTCATTCTCAGTGTTTTTCTGTATCTTCTAAGCTATGCATTCTGGGTTACTAATAGCATTTAAATAAAGTAGCAAATATCCCATTTACAAACAAAGTTAGTAATCCAGACCGGATGATTCTGGTATATGGATAAACATACAGATCAATGGAATAGAATCAAGGGTCCAGAAATAAAGTATCTATGGTCAACTGATTTTCAACAAGAGTGCCAAGACCATTCAACTGGGAAAACACATTCTTTTCAACAAATAGTGCTGGGACAACTGGATATCTATATGCAAAAGCATGAAGTTGGATCCTACCTCTCTCCCTACATATACAAAAATGAACACAAAATGAAAAAGCTAAAACTATAAGACTCAGAAGAAAAATTAGCATAACCTTCATGACCTTGGATTAGGCAACGATTTCTTAGACATGACACAAAAAGCACAAGCAACAAAAGAAAAAATAAATTAGACATGATCAAAATTAAAATCTTGGCTGGGAAAGGTGGCTCACACCTGTGATTCTAGCACTTTGAGAGACTGAGGCAGGACAATTTCTTGAGATCAGAATTTGAGACCAGATTGAACAAGAGTGAGACCCCATCTCTACAAAATATAGAAAAAGTAGCCGTATGATATGGCAGGTGCCTATAGTCCCTCCTACTCGGGAGGCTGAGGCAAGAGGATCGCTTGAGCATAGGAGTTTGAGGTTGCTCTAAGCTAGGCTAACACCACTACATTCTAGCCCCGTTGACAGTCTGATTGAAAAAAAATTTAGTTTTAAAAGTTGTTTAGAAAATTAAAATCTTTTGTGCTTCAAAGGTCACTATCAAGAAAATGAAAAGACAACTCACAGAATGGTAGAAATATCTGCAAACCATATATCTTATAAGCAACTTGTATCTAGAATATATAAAGAACTTTTACTGCCAGACACAGTGGTTCACATATGTAATCCTAGCACTTAGGGAGATTGAAGCAGAAGGATCACTTGCGCTTGGAGTTTGAGACCAGCCTGAGCAAGAACAAGACCCCGTCTCTACTAAAAAATAGAAAAATTAGGCAGGTATTGTGGTGGTCGGAGGAGGCAGAAGGGTCACTTGAATCCAGGAGTTTGAGGTTGCTGTGAGCTATGATGCCAGGGCATCAGAGTAAGACTCTGTCTCAAAAAATAAAAATTAAAAAACAAAACCGCAATGAAACATCCTTTCCCACTCACTAGGATGGCTAAAATAAAAAAGCAGTATTGGCAAGAATGTAGAGAATTCAAACCCTCATATATTGCTGGTGAGAAAGTACAAATGGTGTAGGCACTTTTTTTTTTTTTTTTGAGGCAGAGTCTCACTATGTCACCCTTGGTGGAGTGCCGTGGCGTCACAGCTCACAGCAACCTCCAGCTCTTGGGCTTAAGCAATTCTCTTGCCTCAATCTCCCAAGTAGCTGGGACTACAGGTGCCCGCCACAATGCCCAGCTTTTTTTTGTCACATTTGTCATTGTTTTAGCTGTCCCAGGCTGGTTTCAAACCTGTCAGCCACATTGTATGTGGCTGGCACCATAACCCCTGTGCCACGGGCACTGAGCCAGGTGTAGCCACTTTTGAAAACAGCCTGGCAGGCTACGCATAGTGGCTCAGGCCTATAATCCTAGCACTCTGGGAGGCCGAGGCAGGAGAATTGCTTGAGCTCAGTAGTTCAAGATCAGACTAAGCAAGAGTAAGACCTAGTCTCTACTAAAAATAGAAAAACTAGCCAGGCGTTAGCTATTGTCAAGGCTGATCTCTTGAGCCCAGGAGTTTGAGGTTGCTGTGAGCTATAACGCCATGGGCACTCTAGCCTGGGGCAATAGAGTGAGACTGTCTCAAAAAACAAACAAAAAATCAGCCTGGTAGTTTCTTAAATGATTAAACAGTTACCCATACAAGCCAGTAATTCCACCCTCATCCACTCCAGGACATCCTCTGGTCTTCACAGACACCCCTTCAGCTCTAGGCCCTGCCTTCCTGTCCTCAGGTACAGTCAGGAGTTCTCATCCTTAGCACATCCTGAGTACAGCCATGACTGGGCTGTGTGGCCCTGGACAAGGAAGGCATCAGGCCTCCTCAGGCCTCAGTGTCCTGCCAAATGCTACTTAGGATGTAGCAGGTCCTGCCTTTGCTGGGACAGAACCCTGCGGCCAGAGGCCCTTCCTCCCACTTGGCCATATGGGGACTAAGAAGCCTTCCCTGAGCTCCTCTCAGGCCCCTGGGCAGAAGCGGTCCCTCTGCCCTATGTCTGGGATCCCTAACATGTGACTCGTGCTGCTTTAAAGCACTTGACGCAGTGCTCAAGAGAGCTCTGGTTTGTGATGGTTTCCATGACAACACTGATGCACTGCTTCCCAGCCAGCCCTGAGCCTGGCATGTAGTAGGTGCACAGTGAACATCCAGTGACTAAGTGATGGGACTGATGAACAAACAGGGTGCCTTTCAGTTTGGACAGCCTGAGCCGGTGCTGCGGGGCAGACCGGGCAGGAGCGTGCCAGCCAGCTGTAAGACACACTCTCAGCAACCGGAGGAAGGGGGTCCCTGTGGAAGAGGGAGGTGCTGACCTCCTTCTGGGGAGCTGTGTCCCCAGCCCAAGGAACAGGGAGGAGGGGGACAGAGCACAAGCTCTAATAGTAAGTTGACAGTTTTTCCTTTGAATTAAGTGATATATCTTTTCTAGATTGCCGGTGACAGCCACTTTGGATTGTTTTTGTGCGTATTAATATCATAGCTCCCAAAAGGAGACAGAAGAATCCAGTGTGGTTTGGTGGGAAAGGGCGTTAGCCGGTTTCCCCTCTGTCCTGCTGGGACATTGGTACCTGTGGGGTGGAATGTTGTGAAGAATAAATGACAGCACACCCAAGAATGCCCACAAGTGCTCCCGGCACGCGGTACACATCGATCGATTCAAGGCTCCTCTTGCCTTGCCTCACCTCAGCTCCCCGGCTCTCCTGCCCAATTCATAAGCCACCAATGACAGTCATAATGATAGTGACACTCCATTATGTGTGTAGGGCATGTCACCCTGTCATGCTCCTCACAAGTACCCGACACTGCACTGCAGACCCCATGACAGCAGGCAGAACAGACCCCAGACCAGGAGATCTCAGAACAGAACTAAGCACGCCTCCCACCCTGCCCGGCCCAGCTGAGTGCCCCCAGTCTCTGCAGCCCTCTCTAAAGCAGGAGCCTCATCCCATTTTCCAGATGGTGAAACTAAATCCCAGAGGGAATAAAGGTAAGATCCTAAAACCCTGAAGTGCTAAAACCCTGGTATGACCAACGAAATTGAAATCTGAGATTTAAGCTGAGCCCCCCAAAAGCTGTTGCCTCCTGTCCCCATCCCCTCTACCTTCTTCACCCATCCCACTCTTCAGGAAACACATCGCCCACAGGGCCCAAACCACCCTCGCAGAGCTGCTGACTGGCTCTCTCTCCTGCCTATCCATTGCCAATCTCTGCCCAGATATGCTCCTCCTAGGCTGGGCCCTCCTGTTGCAGAGGCAAAAGACCGGCCCAGAGCCTGGGCAGGGAGTGTCTGCACACATGCCTCTGGCTGAAACGCACAGCTGGCCATTTGATGATTGCAGAGCACAAACTCTGTAAAGGCACAAAATTCTGCAGCAGGTTCCTTCACAAGGGCTTGGCTATCACCTCCTCCAGGAAGTCTTCTCTGATTTCACCAGCTAGGCTTTACCATGCCTTCCTCCACTTCACCGTGCCCCTGATGAACACTTTCCTGTTCAAGCCCTCCATACACTTGTATGCTTGTGCACCCGACCTTAAGGGCATGCTCAATTCACCCAGCTCACTCCAGAGCCTAACACAGGGGCTGCTATAACATAGGAACTGTTCATTTGTTGTTGAAAATATAAAAGAATAAATGGAAGGGAGGAAAGGAGAAAAAGAGGGAAAGAGAGGGACCAGAGCACAGACCCTCCTCCCAAAGAGGCTACAGCGCGGGTGTCCTAAAGTCAAACTCTCTCAAGAACTCTGAAGACCTTGCCCCTCTGCCCGGCCCTGCCCCCATGATGCTGTCCAGGAAGTGGAGTTGAAGTAGAGGACATGGGGCTACGGGGGAGGCAGATGAGTATACAATTCTTCTTTCTGGCCCTCCACTTTCCCATACATAAAATGGGAATCCAGTTTCCCAAAGACAGACCAAGCACACGAGTGTTTACAGTGGGTCCTTTAACCAGGAAAACCACCCACGTTGATGCAGGCACCAGGAAGGAGTTCTGAGCTAGTAGGAGGCCTGCCTCAGGCTCCTCACTCCACCCCCGCCCTTCACTATACAAGGACCGCTGAAAACCTGGGGCAGAAATCTGGAGCCAGAAGGAAACCAGAGGCCCTCAGCAAGCTGCTCATTTTGTGGATGGGGAAACTGAGGACCAGAAAGACAGGAAGGAAGAGTGTCATGCTACACTTTCTAAAGAATGTCATAAATCCCCACCACAGCCTGTGAGGGAGGCTCAGGGACAGTCTATAAGCTTCTGAGGTTTCAACGCAGTAAGTGACAGCAACAGGATTTAAACCCAAGTGGCTCTAGCTCCAGCCTCTTCCATGGCGCCATATGGCAAAGGCTTCCCTACCGCCAAGAGCTCCAGAGCCAATGAATTCAAGACGGTGGTTCCTGGAGGCCCAATGCAGTGCTATCTCTTCTACACAGTAGGGGAGCACCCCACACAGTCCCACCTTCTGGAGCCAGTGTGTGACTCAGAGAGTCACTGACCACCAGGATTGGAGAGGACACCATCGCTGGCTCCTCATCTGACCGCTGCAGCATCCTCCCTCATAGACCTTCAAGCTGATTTGTAGACCTCTAGTGGCAGGAAGCTCACTACCTAGACATGACGCATTCCTCCTTTTGGACAGCTTGGCTAATTAGGATGTCCTTCCTCTTAATGAATCAAAAGCCTCTTTTAAAGGCCCAAAGATTTCACAGGACTCCTGGTTCACTTTGTCCCCCACCTGCTCCCCTTCAGCCCCTCACTCACTCACACTTCCTCACCATCCACCATACCAGCTTCTCAATTTATTTTCTGGCCCTCTTCCCCTCCTCCTACTGAGTAACCACTTTCTAACCTTTTCTGAGGACAAGGATATCTTTTTTAAAAATACTCAATTTAAGAAAAAATATTTCACATCTGTATGAGCAATACACAAATCATAATTCTTAAAAATAACAAATTGCAGGCCAGAGTAATCATAAGTAAATTGATATTGATAAATAAGCTTTTCTCCAGAGCAGTAGGTGGTTTATTTTAATCTAATGAGTTTTGTATTTTCCCAGCTTTCAGATTCCATGATGAAGGGCTGTCTGCAATAGAATTACGATGCTCTCCGAAATATTGTAATTTAATGCCTCATTTTGTCAAGACTTTCTTGAAAATGAGATTTGTTCCCAGTGAAGAATTTTCCTGGGCTCTTTCCCTGTGTGCCCCACCGACCTCCCCAGGCATCCAGGTTCTCCTGGGATGGGCTAGGGTGAGGGTGGGAAGGGGGAGTGGCCATGTTAAACATAGGGGGGAGGGCAGAGGGAGAGAGGGACCATTCCTAGCTAGATCCAGCCTTGCTGTGTGACCCAGCAGTGCCACTGGCCTATTACTGCCTCCCACCAACATGGAGGGGAGCACAGATCTCACCTTCCCCATGGGTGCTGACAGGGTTCCTACTCCGGGGTTAGAGGGAGCAGGAGAAGGACCTAGAGACCCCCATATACCAGAGAAGACTGACACACCCCACTGGCAGGGTAGCAGCACAAACCAAGGCTGAGGGAAGAAAGGAACAAAGCTATTTGCAGAGAGCCTTTGGGGGTCATTGGGTTGAACGCCCTCCAGGGAGCTTAGCACTTCCTCAGCCAGCTTGGTGCTCCCTGGGGCCTTCTAGAAGAGGGGGGTCTCAGAAGCACTGAAGGGAGTAGAGGCAGAGAGGAGCCAGGCCTCTGCGCTCACACCCTGACTGCCCATGAGCTGCTTAGCCTCTCTGTGCCTCTGTTTCCCTCAACTCTGAAATGGAGATAAAGGGAAGACCTAATCCACAGGGTCATAGGGAGGCTCAAATGAGGTAATATTTGTCAGCTACCTGGAACACACATACAGTGTTATCATAATAGTATCATCACCATCGTTCTGTGTACATAAATTACTGGAGAGGACACCAAGAAATCAGAAGCTGATCCCTTCTAGGAGGGAAAACTGGGTGGCCAAAGACAGAGGTGGGAGAGAAATGTCTCACTGGATTTTATTGGGGGCCTTTGTAATTTTCTGTGTATGCTAAATTACCTACCCCAAAATAAATTAAAAATATATATAGATATAGATATAGATATAATTTGGTATTTTAAAAAAGAGAGAGGAAGAAGGACACATTTCTTCTAATGAACCCCAGTCTGCCTTCTAGTAACTTCCTAAGAGAGTTTTACTCTCCAGCGTCACGCAGTTAACTCCTGCCCTTCGGAGCAAACCATTCATTCACTCAACAAACTCTTCCTGAGCACCAGCCACAGCTGCTGGAGGTGAAGCATTCAGCAGATGCCAAGACACACGCTATCCCTGCAGGCTGGCAGGGGACAGGAATGCTCAGCCTCACCATCAGGGTCCCAGGTCCTACAAGTGAAACCCCTGGTGACACCACTCACTTCCCTTCTTGGCACACTCTCCCGAAAACAGCTGTTCTCCTGCCTGAATTAGGTTCTAGCTCCCCACTTTTGATTTTTTAAATCAGGTGAGTGGGCCACCTGATAATAAATACACTGCTGAAGTGTTTGGAGGTAAAGTGTGTTCACAACTAACTGTGAAATGCATCCAGATGCAGTTTACAGATGAGGAGATTGAGATGATCTCAAGGTTTCTCTGCCTGTAGATAGTGAATCAGGATTCAAATCCCACTTGGGTACTGCTTCCAGCTATGCTGCAATAACTTGGGCAGACAAGCTAACAATCTTAATGAGACTAGAAAATCTGGACCAAAAACTCACAATCTGCTTGGAAATTCTAGAGAGCTGTCAGGGCAGACAGAGTGAGAGGCAAAAGTCCCGAGAGAAAGGAAGTTTCTAGAGTTAGTCCAATCTTCTCAGAGCCTCCTTTGTACTCAGGGCTTCAGCAAGAAATGAGAGTGGAGGAGCCAGCAGAATTTAGGCTGTCTTGGCCAGTTGCAACGGCTCACACCCGTAATCCTAGCATTCTGGGAGGCTAAGAAGGGTGGATCACTTGAGCTTGGAGTTCAAGACCAGCCTGAGTAGGAGCAAGATCTTGTCTCTACTAAAAATAGAAAACTAGCCAGGAGTTATAGCAGGCACGTGTAGTCTCAGCTAGTGTGGAGGAGTCAAGAGGATTGCTTGAGCCTAAGAGTTTGAGGTTGCTGTCAGCTATGATGCCACAGTACTCTCGTGCCACTCTCACCAGGGTGAGACCCTATCACAGTAAAATAAATAAATAAATAAGAGTTTAGGCCATCTCATAAACCTGGGGAGATTAAAATTAAGTTAGGGGCTAACAATGTTAGGCAGCCAGAACTAGAGGATCCCAGACTCCAGAGATAAGAGAGGCATAGAGAAATGAACTAAGCACTCAGTACCAGTTTCCCCCTGAAAATATTTGCTATCTCTTAAACTGTGCTGAGAAGCAGCTAAGGAACCAAGCAGAAAGCCAAATGGCCGAGAGGGAGACACAAATTGGAATTTGGACCCACCAAGGAGGACTGGCTATAATTAACACCTGGGCTCTCTGTTAACTGGCCCCCAGAGAGTTGTTTCAGGAGCCTGGATGAATCAGAAGTATGAACACTTTAACCCAGCCTGAGTCAGCTCAGACCCTGACTGTACCAGGACGCTTGGCTACCCTGCTGCTTTCTAGATGGCAAGGGAACTCCTCTCTGGAAAGAACCAGCATCCTCCACAGCTTCTATAATTTTTCATACAAAATTACCAACCAAACCATAAACAGGACAAAGGAAAAAAACAGACAATAAAAATAAGCTCATAGGTCAGTAGGATGCTAGAGTTAACAAATATGGCCTTAAAAAATTATAGTGATTGGCATGGTGCCTGTAGCTCAGCGACTAGGGCACCAGCCACATACACTGGAGCTGGTGGGTTCCAATCCAGCCCGGGTCTGCGAAACAGCAATGACAACTACACCCAAAAAAATAAAAATAGCTAGGCATTGTGGCAGGCACCTGTAGTCCCAGCTACTTGGGAGGCTGAGGTAAGAGAATTGCTTAAACCTAAGAGTTTGAGGTTGCTGTGAGCTGTGACGCCACAGCACTCTACCCAGGGCTACATAGTGAGACTCTGTCTCAAAAAAAAAAAAAAAAACAAACGATAGTGATTAAGACATTCAATAAAATAGTTGACAAAATAAATAAATAAACAATTTCACCAAAGAATTAGAGACTACAGAATAAATGAAAAGACATTTCAAAAATGAATAATATACGAAGTCAAGATCTTAGTAAGTGGGTTTACCAGTGAATTAAACACAGCTGAAAAGAAGATGAGTGAACTGAGCAGTCTAGTAGAAAATAACCAAATATGAAGCAGAGAGAGAAAAACACAAATGAAAAACTGATGAAACAGTTTCATATACATGGTGAAAATGTCTAAATACAGGTGTATGATTTAAGTCCCAAAGAAAGAAGAGAAAGAATAGAGCAGAAAATATAGTTGAAAATATATTGGCCAAAAAATATAGACTGGATTAATTTGATGAATAAAAATCAGGATAAGTCAAAGTATAACTGTGGAAGACCAAATCAAAAACAAAAAATTCGGCTCCACACCCGTAGCTCAGGGGGCTAAGGCGCCAGACACATGTACCAGAGCTGGCAAGTTCCAATCCAGCCCGGGCCTGCCAAAGAATAATGACAGCTACAACCAAAAAATAGCAGGCGCTGTGGCGGGTGCCTTTAGTCCCAGCTACTTGGGAGGTTGAGGCAAGAGGATCACTTAAGCCCAGGAGTTGAAGGTTGCTGTGAGCTGTGATGGGGCACTCTACCCAGGGTGACAACTTGAGGCTCTGTCTAAAAAAAAAAAAAAAAAGAAAGAAAAAGAAAATCAGAAAGGGTAAAAATGTCAGCAAATGAATATTAACTGAAAGAAAAAATATAATAATGTCTTGTGAAATGTAAATATATGTATAATTAACATTTAAAACAACCACTAACACTGAAGTAGAAAGGGAGTATATGGAGTTAAAAGCACTCTAAAGTCCTAGCTTTGAGAGATTAAAAAAAAAAGACTCCAGTAAGTTAAGAATACAAGCTATAATCTTCAAGGTACTCACTACAAAAAAAATAAATAAATAAATAAAAAATAAAAAAATACAGGACTATACAATTAGCAAGCTCAAAGAGGTGAAAAAATGAATAGTCAAAAATATCCAAGGAATCCAAGAGAAGGTAATAATACAGTACAAAAAGGAAGATAAAGCAGATGGACAAATAGAAAATGAATGTTAAGATAGTAGAAATTACCTAAATGTATCAGTAATCACATTAAGTGTAAATGCAACAAATACTCAAAAGACAAAAGTAGGCTGGATTTTAAAACAAAGACATTCTTTTTACAAAAGGTATGTTTTAAATATAACTACACATAAATCCTGAAGTTAAAGCGATGAGAAAAGTTATATCATGAGAAATCTAGTAAAAGATAGCTGGTATAACTACTTCACAGCAGACACGTTACACCTTAAGGAAAAATCCTCTACACATTCCTAGTACTAGCTTCTAGATATGACAAGTATTATTTAAGACAGATATTTCAAAGGGAAAACATGATCAAAGTGTAAATCCACCAGAAAAGCAGTTGAAAATAAAATACGAGAAAGAAATTCTAAATTTTTACCAACCTAACCAGCTTCAAAATACGTAAACAAAAATTAACAAAACCAGAAAGATAGACTTCACAGTAGTAATGAGACACCTCAACACACCTTTCTCAAAAACCGATAGAAAAGGTAGAAAACAAATAAGAACACTAGCAAATGAACAAAATGATTTATATATTTAACTTCATTGATAAAATTGAACACTACACACAATAACAAAATTATTATTCTCATGGGGCAATGGAAAAATTTATCAAAATCTTCCATGCTGAACCATAAAGTAATTCTCAAAAAATTTCAAAGAACTGAAATCTGTCAAAGCATCTTCTCTGATTGTAGTAGAATTAAGCTCAAAAATAACTGTGTAAAAATATAAAATACTGAAAGAGGGAATATCCAAAGGTGTAAAAATAAAGCAATGCAGTTCTTAAAAAAAATTCTGTAGGGCAGTGCCTGTGACTCAGTGGTTAGGGCGCCAGCCCCATATACAGAGGGTGGCAGGTTCAAACCTGGACCCGGCCAAACTGCAACAAAAAAATGTTGTGCTGAGCACCTGTAGTCCCAGCTACTTGGGAGGCTGAGGCAAGAGAATCAGCTAAGCCCAGGAGGTGGAGATTACTGTGAGCTGTGATGCCATAGAACTCTACCTAGGGCAATAAAGTGTGACTCTGTTTCTAAAAAAAAATTCAGGTGGTGTCTGTGACACAAAGGAGTAGGGCATGCTGGCCCCATATACTGGAGGTGGCGGGTTCAAACCTGGCCCCAGCCAAAAACTGCAAAAAAAAAAAATCTGTAAATCAAAGAAGAAATTATAACAGAAAGAAGAAAATATTTTGAACGGTACAGTAATAAAAATATGACGTCAAAATGTGCCCTTCACAGGAAATTTACAGCTTTCAATTTAGATTTTAGAAAAGAAGAAAATCTATAAACAATCATCTATGTATGTATATGAAAAAAATTTTAATGTATTCATACCTAATGGGTACAATGCACACTTTGTGAGTGATGAGCACATCTATTTTTATTTTTATTAAATAAAGCTGAGCTGGCGGGTTCGAATCCAGCCCCGGCCCGCCAAACAACAATGACAGCTGCAACCAAAAAATAGCCAGGCATTGTGGTGGGCACCTGTAGTCCCAGCTACTTGGGAGGCAGAGGCAGGAGAATCACCTGAGCCCAGGAGTTGGAGGTTGCTGTGAGCTGTGATGCCACAACACTCTACCCAAGGCGACAGCTTGAGGCTCTGTCTCAAAAATAAATAAATAAATAAATAAATAAATGTTGCTTCTTTGAAAAGACCAATAAAAATTGATTAATCCAGCAATCAACAAAATGACCCAGAAAATGAGAGAGAGGGCACATATTACTAATATCATCAATGAAAAACTATTGCTGCAGATTTTATATAACATATAAAGGCTGTAAGGGAACAATTAAAGAGATACTATTAATATCTTTATGTCAATTCATTTGACAATTTATATAAAATGGATAAGGTTTCTTAAGAATACAATGTACTAAAACTGACACACCAAACATAGAAATATAAATAGTCCTACAGGTACCCAAGAAATCAAAAATGTAATTTATAACTCTCCCAGTAAGAAATCTTACGTTCTCTATTGAATTCAACATTTAAGGGAAATAAATAAATACTGATCTTACCCAAACTCCTCCATAAAAAATAATAAATAAATAAATAAATAAATAAAACAGATAAAGAAGGAACAACTCCCACTTTGTATTCTGAGGTCGGAAGAATTTGAAATTATAATCTGACAAGGGTATTTCAAGAAAGGGAAATCACATAACCATTTATTAAAAAACTCTTAAACAAAATATTAGCAATTCACATATGCCATGGAAAATAGAAAAGCAAAAGGTCTTATAGCTATTGCAATAGTGTTCAAGGGATTATGAAAAGAATAATACATTGTGGCAAAGCTGGATTTAGTCCAAGAATGCAAGGTTAGTTAATTTTTGAAAGTCTACCAATGTAATTCACATTAACAAAAGAAAAATCATATGATCGTTTTAACAGCTGCAGAAATACATCTGATAAAATTCCACACATATTTACAATAAAAGCCCTTAGCAAAAAGGAACAGAAGAGTCCATATGTAGAAAATCCCACAGCTAACATCACATTCAATTGTGAAAGACTGAAAGTTTTCCCCTTAAGAACAGGAACAAAACAATGCCTGTTACTACCACTTCCATTCAACATAGTACCCAGAGCAATTAGGCAAAGAGAGAGAGATAAATGGCATCCAGATTGGAAAAGAAGCAGTAAAATTATCTGTTTATAGATGACATGATCTTATATACAGAAAACACTTAAGATTCTACACCCAAAAAACCTTGTTAGAACTAATCAATGAATTTAGCAAAGTAGTAGCAGCTTAATAAGAGTTTTCATGACAGAAAATCAATACATAAAAGTCAGTTACAGTCCATGCATAGTGGCTCATGCCTGTAATCCCAGCACTCTGGGGGATCGAGGTGGGAGGACTGCTTGAGCTTAGGAGTTAGAGACCAGCCTGAGCAGGACCAAGATCCTATCTCTACTAAAAATAGAAAAATTTGCCAGGCATTATAATAGGCACTTGTAGCCCTAGCTACTCAGAAGGCTGAGGCAAGAGGATTGCTTGTTGGAACCAGGAGTTTGAAGTTACGATGAGCTATGATGATGCCACCGCACTCTACCGGGGGTGACAGAACAAGACTCTGTCTTTAAAAAAAAAAAAAAATTGGGGGCAAGACATGATTGCAAGAGGGACTTTGCCTAACAAATGCAATCAGTGTAACCAGGCTTATTGTACCCTCAATGAATTCCCCCCCCCCAAAAAAAAAAGTTGTATTGCTATATACCACTTACAAACAGTCTGAAAAGGAAATGAAAAATTCCATTTACAACACTATAAAACAGTGGTTCTCAACCTTCCTAATGCCGCGGCCCTTTAATACAGTTCCTGTGGGTCGTGACCCACAGGTTGAGAACCGCTGCTATAAAAAGAACAAAATACTTAGGAATGAGTTCAACCAAGAAGGCAAATGACTACAAAATCTACAAAATATTGCTAAAGACATTAAAGGCATTAAAGACCACATTTGTGGTCATAGATTGGAAAACTTAATATTGTAAAGCTATAACTATTGTTCAGATACAGTACTAGCCAAAGCAATCTACAGATTTAATTCAATTCCTATCAAAATCCTAATAGTGTTTCTCACAAAATAGAAGAATCCATCCTAAGATTTTACTTGGAATCTCAAAGAACTCCTGAATAACCAAACAAACTTGAAAAAGAACAAAGTTGGAGGATTCACACTTTCTGATTTCAAAACTTACTAGACAGCTACTGTAGTCTAACAGTGTGGTAATGGCCAGGTGAGGTAGCTCATACCTGTAATCCCAGCATTTGGGGAAGCTATCCTGGAAGGATTGCTTAAGGGCAGCCTGGGTCACCCCCCCAAATGAGTGTGGTACGGACATAAAGACAAATATGCAGACAAAGTAATGGAACAGAGAGCCCAGAAATAAACCATAACATACATGTGCATGGTCAATGGATTGCCAACAAGGGTGCCAAGACAATTCCATGGGGAAAATAGTCTCTCAAATAAATGGTGCTGGGAATACTGTATATCCACATGCAAAAGAATCAAGTTGGTTTCTTACCTTACACCATATACAAAAATTAATACAAAATAGATCAAAGGCCTAAACATAAGAACTAAAGCTATAAACTTCTTAGAAGAAAACATAGGTGAAAATTTTTCTTGGTATTGGATTTAACAGTGATTTCTTAGATATGATACCCAAAGCACTTGTAATAATAATAATAACAGAAAAAGATATCTGGACTTCAGTAATATTAAAAACATATATGAAGGGTGGGCACAGTGGCTCACACCTGTAATCCTAGCACTCTGGGAGTCTGAGGCAGGTGGATGACCTGAGCTCATGAGTTCGAGACCAGCCTGAGCAAGAGTGAGACCCTGTCTCTACTAAAAACAGAAAAATTAACCAAGTGGTATGACAGGTGCCTGTAGCACAAGCTACCAGAGAGGCTCTGGCAGGAGGATTGCTTCAACCCAGGAGTTTGAGATTGTTGTGAGTTAGGCTGATGCCACGGCACTCTAGCCTGGACAACAGAGACTTTGTCTCAAAAAAATAAAAATTACAAATTAAACAGAAAATAAGAAGTGTTGATATGTGGAGAAACTGTAACACTTATGCATTGCTGGTGGGAATATAAAATAGTGCAGCTGCTGTGAAAAATGGCATAATAGTTTCTAAAAAAAAAAAAAAAAAAAATTAAACATAGAATTACCGTATTATCCAGGAATTCCATTCCTAGGTATGTATTCAAAAGAAATGACAACAAAGACTTAAACAGATATGTGAACACCCATGTTCACAGCAGCATTATGCATAATAACCAGAAGGTGGAAACAATCTAAATGTCCATTAACAGGTAGGCAAATAAAACGTGGTATACATATATAATGTAGAAGTATTAAACTTTTAAAAAGAATGAAATTCTTACACATGCCACAATATGAATGAACCTTGAATAGATTGTGCTAAATAAAATCATCCAGACACAAAAGACAGATACTATATGATTCCACTAACACAAGATACCTAGAATAAGCAAATTCATAGAGACAAAAGATAGAAGAGATTACTAGGGACAACAAGGAGAAAGAATGAAGAGTTATTATTTAATGAGTACAGAGTTTTTCTTTGCAATGACAAAAAAAAGTTTGGAAATGGATAGTGGTAATAGTTGCATAACATTGTGAATATACCTAATGCCACTGATCTGTACACTTAAAAATGGTTTAAGTAGTAAATTTTATTTTAAACATATTTTATTACAATTTTGAAAGAAAAGATTAGAAGAAAAGTTTCCTAATTTAATGAATGCCATCTACAAGAAAACCTACTCAGGGCTCAGTGCCCGTAGCACAGGGGTTATGGCGCCAGCCCCACGCACCAAGGCTGGTGGGTTTGAGCTAATCAACAATGACAACTACAACAACAACACAAAATAGCCAGGTGCTGTGGTGGGTGCCTGTAGTCCCAGCTACTTGGGAGGCTGAGGCAGGAGAATCGCTTGAGCCCAAGAGTTTTAGGTTGCTGTGAGTTGTGATGCCAGGGCACTCTACCCAGGGTGACATTTACAAAATATGAAAAAAAAAAAAAAAAAAAAAAAAAAAAAAAGAAAGAAAGAAAGAAAGAAAGAAAGAGAAAGAAAGAAAGACAGACCTACTCAGGAGTTCAAGATCAGCCTGAGCAAGAGTGAGACCCCACCTCCTAAAAATAGAAAAACTAGCCAGGCATTGTGGCAGGCACCTGTAGTCCCAGCTACATGGGAGGTTGAGGCAGGAGGATTGCTCAGGACCAAGAGTTTGGAGTAACTGTGAGCTCTGATGATCCCATGGTACTCTTCTCCTGGGTGACAGAGTAAGACTCTGTCTTAAAAAAAAAAAAAAAAAACTACAGCAAACATCATACTTAATGGTAAAATAGCAAAAGCTTTCTCCTTGATTTCACCATTATCACCACTTCCATTCAATATCATGAGACCTTGCCATTGCAACAAGACAAGAAAAAAAGATAAGTATTGAAAGAAAGATATTACACTATTATTAGTTGCAGCAAACATGATCACATATGTTAAAAAATTTTTAAAAATCTATAGATAAACTACCAGAATTAATAAGTAAATTTATCTAAGGTTGTGACTTTAGTTCAATATTTAAAAGTTAATTGCACTTTTATATGATAAACAAATAATTATAAACGAAGTTCAATACATTTAAAAGTTAATTGTGCTTTTATATGAGAAATAATTAGAAATAAAAAAATATCACTTATAACAATATAAAAAGACAAAGAAATAAGTATAAATTTTAAAATATAAGATTGATGGGTGGCACTTGTGGCTTAAGGAGTAGGGCACCAGTCCCCTACACAGGAGGTTGGTGGGTTCAAACCCAGCCCTGGCCAAAAAAACTGAAAAAAAGAAAAAAAAAAGACTGATACACACACAACTAAAAACCATTCTTGAACAAAACTTATTAAAAACTACATAAATGAAGGAACGTGTATTGTTTATGAACTGGAAAACTCGATATTATAAATGATGTCAATTTTCCTCAAGTTGACCTACATATTTCTAACGCTGTCTCAATCAAAATCTCAACAGACTTTTGTAGAATTTCAAAAGATGATTCTAAACTCATATGGAAAATGTAAAAAACTGAAAATAAACCAGAGTCTTGAAGATGAACAAAACTGAAGGATTGGCACTACCAATCAAGACTACATATATAAAGCTATAGTAATTAAGCTTTAAAGCTTGTATTGCTATAACAGTCAAATACCAATAGAATTACGTGTACATATATGTATGCCAAAAGACCCTACACAATTGTTCATAGCAATCCCAAACTGGAAGCAACTCAATTGTCCATCAACAGCAGGATGGGTGAATCGCAGCATATTCACACCATGGGAGTATTGTTCAAAAATGAAAATGAAGCAATTTTTAACTATGGTACACCAGGATGAATCTCACAAATAAGTTGAATGGAAAAAGCACTAAGAGAACCCACTATATGACTCGATTTATATAAAGTTCAAATTAGACAAAATGAATCTGCAGTATTACAAGTCAAGATAGGAGTTACCTCTAGGGATAATGCCAGGGGAATGTCTTTTGAAATCGCTTTTTTCTTGTTGTGGGTAGCAGTTACATAGGAGAAGTCACTTTGCGATAACTTGGGCTATACACATACGATCTGTACATTTGTATGTGTTACACCTCAATTAAAAAGTTGACTAAGAAAGCCGCGGCCGGCTTGGTACCCATCGGGGCTACTAACTGCTATCCCGCCCCTCTCGTTCTGCCTTCCTCCCACAGTGCTAGCGGCACAGAGAGAAGCCACAGCCTGGGGGCACAGACTCCCCATCAAGGACTGCCCCTCCTTTCAACCTCATAGTCTGTCTCATAGGTATGATGGTTAGTCTTGGCACCTCCACACAGCCTGTAAGACTGTGAGCTCCCAGAGCAAAGGTGCTGAGAAAACAGCAGCATAACAATAAATAATAGCAACATTGGTTGAACATTTACTATGTGGCAAGCACTTTTTCAAAGCATTTTACATGCAATAACTCATTTAATCCTCTCAATAACCCTGTGAGTTAGGTACTGTTATCTCCATATTCCAGATGAGAAAACTGAAGAACAGAATAATGATTAATTTGCCTGATGTCACAGAGCTTACCAACAGAAGAGTTAAGATGTGAAGCTCCAGCGCCAGAAACACTTCCCCTTGTTTAGGGGATGGGCCTCAGTTAAGGCCTGGTGCCCTGACCAGACCCACCCAGACCAGGCACAAAGAAATACTCCCCTTCTCTCTCAGGCAGGTCAATGTGTAGCCTCTTAAAGGCTCCATTCTAAGACTGCAGGGCAGCCGGCAGGCCCCAGCCACTGGGCCTGTGTTCTGAAGCCTGGGGAGCAGGCTGAGGCTGCAGCATGGGTGTGGAGAGAAGTCCCTTTTCGATCCTGGGGAGGAGGGTCTCAGAGCTGCTGGGGGGTCAGGGCCCTGGACACAGCACTCAAGACAGCAGAGGAAGTGGATACCAGCAGCACCTTTTCCTGTCCAGGCACTGGCCAGGGGCTCTCTGCTGCCCACTCCCAGGCCATTTCATTCATTCTAATCCCATGTCAGAGGTCAGGAAACAGCCCCATGGAAGGCAAAGCCAGTCTCCTTGGGGAATGCTTTCTGGCACCTCTCCACCCTCTGCCCTCCACATGACATGCCATGTAACCAACCAGTCTCTCCTTGGGTCTGCCTTCAACCCCTCCAGGGGCGATGGCATCTCATTTCCCTTTGCTGTCAATGTGTCTACACTTCCTGCCCTTTGAAGAGGTCCTCATCTCTGCTGAGAGACCTTCTTTACCCACCTGGAAGGTATGGGGGCTGCAGCAGCTCCTGTGTGTCAGATATGGATAGCCGCAGCCAGAGCTGCAGTGACACTTAAAATGACAGCCTCCACAGCATTAGCTACGGCATCACCCACACCTTGTCAGAGGCCAAAGCCTCCGAAAACAGGAAGTCTTCCCCAGAAGCCTTCTTTTTCCATGGCAACCAGAAGTAGCCCAGAGAGGATGCCACTTTGGCAAAAGTGACACAGCATATCTGTGCCAGAGACCAAGAGCAGATACCCAGTTCATCAAACAGACCTGGAAATCAGGCCTAGGGGGCCGGGCACAAGAGAAAGCCCACCCTCATATTCAGACACTGCATGCATATGCACACGTCCAGGCGCAAACACACACACATCCAAGGCCTTCTGGGTCATTGCCAGAAAGGAGGAGTGGTGAGTACACTGAACTTCTGAGCCAAGCAGCTGAAAAGAAAGCAGGAAGGGAAAAGGAGAAACCGTCTCCACCTGGCCTTTTCCAGTTCCCTCTACCCTTGCCTCTGACACCCAGGCCCTCTAAAGTGGCTCCCAAGGAAGCTGTGAAGCACACAGGTGCAATGAGGTCACCTAGTTCACAGCTCCCTCCCGCTGTATTATTCATGGGCTCCCTTCTTCTGGCCTGAGCTCCAGTTTCCAACAGCCCTCAGGCGGGCAACAGCCTGGGCTTGGCAGGTCAGCCGTCTGGCCAGTGTCGACCACACCACCCCCACTCTTTACCCCCCATGCCCTTCCCATTCCCCTCCTAGGACACAATCATCCCCGTGGTAACACAGACCCCGGCAGTCATGTGCACTTCAGGTGAAGGGGAGAACTTTGGGGACAGGGAGGAAGAGCAAAGAGGGAAAACCTTGGCTGAGTCAGGCACAAGATACTGACATTTCCAAAGGGAGCTATAGCACTCTCTCTATCTGTCTGTCTGTCTCTCTCTCTCTCTCTCACACACACACACACACACTCTGAATCAACTGTCCCGAATATGGCGCTGAGTAAATGTGAGAGCTCATGGATAACAGGGCCATTCTTGAGCCCTTCCTGTGTCTTTGTTTACCTTGCATAGTATCCTGTAGACAGCAGGTATTTATTAAATATTTGTTGACTTGTACACCTTCCCCAGAGATGGATATCAAATTGATACAAGTGGGCATAAAAGGTGTCATCAAGTCATTCCAAAGACATTACTTAGGGGATTTTAAGATTGTCATGTTATTTAAATATCTGTCTGCATTTATCTTATCAATAAGACCTAAGTGCACAGTTCAAGTCATTAATACATAGTGATAATAAAAACAACACAGATTTATTTATCATAATCTGTATACATCTCAATTCATTTTGTCAAATACTTTTATGTATTTATAAGGGCTCCTTACTCCCTGAATCAAGCAGATTGGCCAGAAGGGGCTTCTCCCTACTTTACAGTGACTCTGAGAATGAAAACACGTGGATCCACACAAGGACTATTAGGAAATCCTCACACACTTGTCAGGCATTTTTCTTCATCGTTCACATATATTTCACTGACTCATGGTGACCATGCAAACCCCAACACGATAAAAGTATGAGCAAGGTTACTCACGCCAACACCGCAAAGTCCAGGCTGAGGTGAGTTTAGGACTAATATGCTTGGCCAGAAATATTGAAGGGAGCCCATGACCAAGCCTGGCCAACGGCTGGGATGAAATCATAAGCAGCGCTGCATGTAGCTGCTCATTTACAGATGGGAAGAGCTGGGGGGTGGGGCCAGGGGCCAGGCAAGTGCAGAGACCCTAACAAATGTGGCTTCCCAGCAAGGGGCAAACTGCTCAGGGCAGATGACCTGCCCCTTCATTCAATCTCATGGATGTCCCTAACCAGCCTCTCTCTCTTACATCCCCAGCATGGAGGCTGTAGGCACCTGAATGTTCAACTTTGGCCCAAGGTCAATGACAGGTAAAGTACCAATAATAATAAAAATACTGGCAGGGCTAGATTAAAAAAGGATGTTTCAGCCCTTGTCCCAGGCCTGCCACTGCCTCTCTGGGAACCCAAGGTAGGTCTGTTGTCATTTCTGATGTCAGTTTCCATCTGCAGAGGCAGGATTTGGCTCTGGCCATCTTTAAGTGCCATACAGAGTAATGATTAAGGAGTCACACTGCCTTGGCCCAAATCTGCCTCACCACCTGCTAGCTATGTGACTTTGGGCAAACCTCTCAGTGCCTCACATTTCTCATGTGTAAAATATGGGTAAACCGAGACCCTCTCTCATGCAGGTGTTGTGAAGATGGAGGGAGTATTTTAGGGGAAGTGCTAAGCGCAAGGCCTGGCACATAGTGCTTAATAAACATTTCTCATTATCACTGTTAGCTCTGGCACACTCTAAATCTATAACAGAAGTCATAGACCAAGTCATCCATGAGCCACATGCACCTTGCCGAGGGATCTTCCAACCATATATACTCCACAAGGGCATGGGCCACTAATGGGTCCCAGGAGCCTAGAACAGTACCTGGCACATAGTAAGGACCCAGTAACTATTCACTAAATGAATGAATGGCCTCACCATGCTTTCAATATTCGAATTAGTTGCTATATTTTAAATAGGTAGATTTTTTTGTTGTTATTAAATCTGGATTTCTGGATTATTTTGGAAAAATCAAAGTGTCCAGTGAGTCTTTAAGTTGTTTTGCACACCTGCCTCGGAACACAAGAAAAATGGTTGCAACTGCATCCCCGTTAGACAGAGTGAGCATGGACAGTTTGCCACAGTGCCTGCCTGGCTGCCTGGACACTGAATGTTCACCCTTGGCCCAGACTCAATCCCCGGAGGAGAGCCCAGACAGCACAGGAAGTTAGCATGTGCCTGACCCCAGGCATCTGCCCACTGGGACTTCTTCTAAGCCCCAAGTCTAGCAAAGGAGAACAGCCCCAGGTCTGCTAATCGAGCACCCTGAGACACTCTGGCATCCAAGCCCCCTCTGCTGTGGACAGGCCAGACCCTCCTCCCCAGAGGGGGATGCAAAACACTCTGTACTGCGGAAGCTCCCTCAGGACATCTCACTCCCTGCTTAGAAAACTCCCAAGTGCAAAAAACAACAGGAAGATGAACATCATACTCATGCTCATGGAAAGAGCACAGAGATGGGGAAACACACACACACCCCCCAGAGAGAAACTTTGCTAAGATTCTGCTGTCCACTGCAGACTCTACTTCAGTGCAGCCATGCTCGGTGAGCATGGTGTCCAGAGTGCTGGGGTGCTGGGGGGCTGCCCCTGCACACGGCCCCCTCCTTTGTGCACCCCTCCCCGTCCCCCCCAGGCTCAGCGCCACAGGGACCTCATCTTCCCATCCTCCAAGAGGCTTCCCCAATAGCCCCATCTCTTCCCCAATTACCCCATCTAATTTATCTGTAGTACCCACAACCACCTCTATCTCCCCCAGTCTAAAGCAGATGGCATCAGCCACCCGTGGCCACTGAGCACCTGACATATGCTTAGAGAGGGATGCGCGGAGGGACTGCCACTGGAAAATGAGCACATACTGAGCCCCAACTGTGATGTCCTATACATACAAAACACACATCAAATCCTAAAAACTCAGTACAAGAACGTGAAATATTAATAATTTGTTACATCAATTACATGTTGAAAGGGTAACATTTTGGACATACTAGGGTAAGTAAAATCAACTCTCAAAAAGAATTTTTCCTGTTTCTTTAACTAAAGTGGCTACTGGAAAATTTTAAACCACACATGTAGCCGCCATTATTTTTCTATTGTGCAGAGATGACATAGACTCTCAGCACAAAGCTCAGCAACGAGGGAGAAGATGGGACACAGGTGATGTTCAGTACGCAGGGTGACTGGATGGCCAAATGAAGGGTGTCCCACGTGGCAAACATGGGACCCTAAAATACAAGAGATGATGGGCTTGGAAGGGCCCTGCCCCACCGCCCAGTGCATACTGGTTTTCTAGTGACAGCCCACCCATACATCTCCCCAGGCCCCTGTCGAGGGGCAGAGAGAGGCCTGGCTTAGCATTCTGTCACTACTGTGTCCCTGTATAAAATATCAGCAATCCTGGCATCGGGAAAAAAGGGCAAGTTAAGTCCCCTCCCAGGATAAGAGCAGTTCAGAGCAGCAGAAGGGATGTGGGTCTGGAGAGAATGAAGTCCTAAATAACCTGGGAGTAAGATAACTAGCTCCTGTTACTATAGGCAAAGAACAGAAGAGAAATGGGCAGAGATAAAGGGTACCCCTTGGAGGGACCCAGGCCACCCTAACTCTCATCTAATCCCAGGGAACCAGGAAAAGGCAGAATTCCTTGGGGACAGGATTAGTGATACAAATGGATACCCAGATAGGGTGGAAAGTGCCCCTTTTTTTTCCCTCTCTGCCCACCCACTCTCTCTTGCCCTCTCCTCTGCATCCCTCCCTCCCTGGCTTTCATTTTTGTAATTTCCCAAATTACAGCCTTCTTTCAGAAACAGACACAATCAAGGTGGTACACAGGGCCCTTGTCACAAATGGCATCACAGGTCCTCTCCAAATGGAGCATGACCTTTAAAAAGGAAGGCAGTGCCGCTAACAGCCTGCCTTTGGGGATGATGCATCTCCAGGAAGTCTCAGGCCAGAAAAACCTCTTAGGCTGATCAGCGGGCAGAAGGCTCTGGGTGACTGATTGCAGGGCCAGGCCTTGGGCTCTCTTCAGTACAGCTTGTGCTGGGATGGGAGGAGAAGGGCTCTGACTGGCCACCATCTGGGCCATGAATAAACCACTCTGTGGCTGTAGAACTCAGTTTCTCCAATTGTAAAATGTTGAGACTAGCTGGTCTCTAAGAACTTTTCCAGCCCTTGAGTAGAAATCGTGAAGTCAAATGGCTAGAGGGGCCAGGAGGCAGGGCAAATGGGTCAAGTGGAGTCCAAAGTGAGACAAGAGGGAATGGTGAAGACTGGAGAACTGCAGGCTCCTCTAGATCTAAAAGGTGGGCTGCAGGCAAAACTCGCATGTGAGACAGAAGGGAGAGTGAAGTCAGCAGCAGGGTAGCAGGGCCTGGGAGGGGGCATGAGAGAACCTGCCAAAGCGCTGGGAATGTTCTGTGTCTCTACTAGAGCAGGTGGGGGTTTACACAGGTGTATACATACATGAAAATTCACCACTATCATTTAAGATCTATCTACCTTACTATATGTATATACAGAGGGTGCCAAAAAAAAAAGTACATACATTTTAAGAGAGGTTATCTGTGTTTTACTTTTCAAAGTTGAATTGAGAGAACCATCACTGTTCAAGTGTACCTAGACACGTTATGCACATCCATTTTACCTATAATTCATGCACTTTTGGGGAATGATCGGTTTTTTTCCAACAAGATTTCTTAAAATGTGTATACATGTTTTGGCACACCCAGTATTCCTCACTAAAAGAATCTTTAAAGTAAAATAAATAAAAGGTTGCCTACAAATCAGCTCCAACCAATGAATGCTAATTGGGAACATGTACCCAATGCTGCCCATTCCCATCAGAGATTCCAGAAGTCTATATTTTTAATGTGAAATCGCTGGATGTTTTTACTATTACTAGTCAGTAATTCCAAATGAAAAACCATAGCACCATACATGCACACATATTCAGGAAGAATTCAATTTATGAAAAAAAAAAAATATATATATATACACACACACACACACATATATTTTGCTTTTTGAGACAGAGTTTTACCCTGTCACCCTGGGTGGAGTGCCATGGCGTCAAGGGATCTTCTTGTGGGTGGTGCCTGTGGCTCAGTAGGTAGGGTGCCAGCCCCATATACCGAGGGTGGTGGGTTCAAAACCAGCCCTGGCCAAACTGCAACAAAAGTAGCCAGGCGCTGTAGCAGGTGCCTATAGTCCCATATACTCGGGAGGCTGAGGCAAGAGAATTGCCTAAGCCCAGGAGTTGGAGGTTGCTGTGAGCTGTGTGATGCTATGGCACTCTACCCAGGGCGATAAAGTGAGACTCTGTCTCTACAAAAAAAAAAAAAAAAAAAAAAGAGATCCTCTTGCCTCAGCCTTCCAAGTAGCTAGGACTACAGGCATATAGCACTATGCGTGGCTAATTTTTCTGTTTTTAGTAGAGACAGGGTCTTGCTTTTATGCTGGTCTCAAACTCCTGAGCTCAGGCAATCCACCTGCCTCAGCCTCCCAGAGTGCTAGGATTACAGGTATGAGCCACCACACCTGGCCACAATTTATGAACTTACAAATCGTTAAGCTCTGAAAATAAGAAGAGGTTTCACCTCTTTACTAGAATATAGTGTGTCTAACACCTAAGTGAAAAGGAACATAATAAAAGCTATATTTTGTATGTACAGGCAGTACCCAAGTTACAAACATCCTACTACTTATATATAGCTCAAACTTATGAACAGAGACTATTACAGTTAAGTCTCTGAGTTACAACTCATACTTACAAACAGGGGCTATTACAGTAATTAGTAAATGTATCTGTTCCAACTTACATACAAATTCAACTTAAGAACAAACATACAGAACTTATCTTGTTCATAACCAGGGGACTGCCTATATATCATGTACCAGGTACTATACAAATGGCCTTCTGTATAGTTTTCATCTAATGAATGCTCATAGCAAGCCTACAAGCCATTTGAAAATTATTCCCATTTTACAGATAAGAAAACTAAGGCCTGGGCTTGGCCTGTTATGTGCCAGACTCAAGGCTTCAGAATCAAAGAGTGAAAGGACTAGTATTCAATCCCAGTTCCATCTGCCTCCATGTAGGGCATGTACAAATGCCCTACATTTTAATGCCATGTGAAAATCATGAAGGGACTAGGTTATAATCATAAAAATAACCAACCCTTGGACAGGGTTTTAGAATATGTAAAAAATATGCCTGCTGAACCTGAGCCAGCTGTGACACCCTCAGTGACACAGCCTGTAGGCCCCAAGGATGAGGAAGAATGTCAGAGATTCCCACTTCCCTCTGCACTGAACCACACAGGCATTCGCTATCAAAGTGAGATGGTCCCAAAGGCATGAATCCTGAGGTCCAAAAATACAGTCCTGTGAGAAGCAGCAGCAGTCTACTCTCTTCTCCATGACAGATCCTTATCAAATTTCACAGTGAAAAACTAGAAAGCTGTCTCCAAGTGGCTACTTCTTAAACAGGCCAGTTTTCTGACACCCTTCTAGTCAATAAGGTTGGTAAGAACATGCATTTTCAGCTCTGCGTCTATAGCTCAAGTGGCTAAGGTGCCAGCAACATACACCAGAGCTGGCAGGTTCGAATCCAGCCCAAGCCTGCCAAACAACAATGACAGCTACAACACCCCCCCCCCCAAAAAAAAATAGCCAGGCATTGTGGCGGGCGCCTGTAGTTCCAGCTACTTAGGAGGCTGAGGCAAGAGAATCACTTAAGCCCAGGAGTTGGAGGTTGCTATGAGCTATGATGCCCGAGGCTCTGTCTCAAAAAAAAAAAAGGAAGGGGGGCAGCACCTGTGGCTTAAGGAGTAGGGCCCTGGCCCCATATACCGGGGGTGACAGGTTCAAGCCCGGCCCCGGCCAAAACTGCAAAAAAAAATAGAATATGTATTTTCTGCCCTAAAGATTCAATAAAGGCTCAGCCCCTGTAGCTCAAGCGGCTAGGGCGCCAGCCACATACACCGGAGCTGGCACGTTCAAATCCAGCCTGGGCCCGCCAAACAACAATGACAACTCCAACCAAAAAAATGGCCGGGCATTGTGGTGGGCGCTTGTGGTCCCAGCTAACTGGGAGGCTGAAGCAAGAGAATCACTTAAGACCAAGAGTATGAGGTTGCTGTGAGCTGCGACGCCAGAACTTTACCCAGGGCAACAGATTGAGACTCTGTCTCAAAAAAAAAAAAAAAAAAAAAATTCAATAAAGCTAGTTTTATGTTGAATCCAAATGAATATGGCCCATAATGTTGTAACGTTCTGTGAATTGTCTCTTGCAAAAATGATCATTCACCACTGTTGTAGACATTCACATAAATTTATAGTAATTTCTAGCACTCAGGAAGTACCTCCTGTGCCCTAGTCATTTCACCCCCAGAGGTGTAACCATTATTTTGACTTTTATCACATTGATGGGTCTTGCCTCTGCTCCTCAGTTTTCCACAGTCCCCAGCATTCCCTATTGTCTTACACTTGGCTCTCCTTCCCTCTCTTGTCTGCATCCTGGCCCCTTTAGGCATGTGAGTTTGCAGCCTCTACAGCAAGGGTGGCTGCCTAGAGCCCAGAATACAGCAAGATGGAAGGAACCAACATGAATAGCTAAAACTGATTTGGGGCAAGTAAACGCTTGGTGTGTTAATGATCACATAACAATAGGGCTAGAGAAGGCAGAAGAACAGCACTTAGCAGTAGCCCAGTAACCATCAAAGTACAGTTGCTGAGCACCAGCTCCATCAGTGTGGTGGGCCTGGGGATACAAGGAAGAAAAAGGCACAGCCTGTGTCCCGCAAGAGCTCACTGGCTAGTGAGGGGCTAGACCAATGCAGAGTAGTAAAAGTGCCATGGAAGGACGGTGAGGGCGGGAGGCACAGGCTGGAGAGGCAGACAGCCCACTCCACCCAAGCAGGAAGGCTTATCCGCATTCCACACATGAGGCTGGAGTATGAAAGAATACACTCCAATCCCCATTTCTCTTTTACTAGAGGAAAAATACTCCCATCTTAAAACAATCCTCCCAGCAAGGTCCTACTTGTAAATGTCCTTGCTCACAAACAGGATTGCTCCAGTGGTCAGAGAAGCCCAAATAAAGGCATGAACTATATTTGTAAAAAAAAAAAAAAAAAACTAATTGAATTTGAAACCAATGCATTCAAAGACAATTAATTTTTACAAACATTTTACATATTAAAATATGAATTTCTAAAAACCTGGGTGCTCAAGAGAATAGTTAAGACTTTTATTAACCTAGTTAGTTTTGAACTCACTCTTTCTTTTCTTTCCTTCTCTTTTTTAAGAGACAAGGTTTCACTCTGTTGTCTAGGCTGGAGTGCAGTGGTGTGATCATAGCTCACTGTAGCCTCTAACTCTTGGACTCAAGCAGTCCTCCTACCTCGGCCTCCCAAGTAGCTGGGACTACAGGTATGTGACACCACACAGGGCTAATTTTTTTTTTTTAATTTTTCACAGAGACATGGTCTTGCCATGACACCCAGGCTGGCCTCAAACTATCCTCCCACCTTAGCCTCCCCAAGTGCTGAGAGTAAGGTGGGTGGCACCATGCACAGGCTGATTTTCAAATCAATGTCAGAATGCATTCACATTAGCTGCTGTTTGCAAAGCCCAAGGTCATGCTAATCCATATCCTCCCATAGATCCTCCTTACAACCTTTCCACTGGCAGAGCTGCCTTCTTCCTGACAAAGAGGCTAGCCAAGGGGAAGGACATGCACTTTTGGCAGAGTTGGGGTGCATGAGCTATGACTTTTCACTTATGACACCATCAGTACCACCAGGCCTGTGTCCCAAATCTCTCCCATAGTCATTCAGACCCAACTCTTAGGCCAGCCTTGATGGCTTCAAGGTCACCATTTCTCCAGAGGACAAAGAGGCTGAGCTGTTACCATGTCTTGGAATCATCCTTGTGTCTTGGGGCCAGGGGCCTCCACCACCCCCGGACAGTAGAAATGTAATGTCTAGTCCAGACTGGGGTGTAGGTAGAGCTTGGTCAGTATCCTCTCCTCCATAGCTATTCGGAATTGGCACGTATACAGCTCTCCCTCTGCATAAGTTCAGTGACTGCCCAGAAACACTACCAATGGACCAACCCACCCATCTCAGAGGGGCAGATGAAGTGAAGGACAGCTGCTCAATTCCTCTGCTTAGGGGACAGCATCTATTCAGCCTTTCATACTCTGGAAACAGGCCATGCCCAGCTTCCAGAAACCCTGCCCCCTCCACCTACCTCCTACTGGCCCATGTGCAGTAGGGATCTTGCTATATTGTCCAAGTTGGAGTCTAGTAGCTAGTCACAGGTGTGGTCATAGCACACCACATCCTTGAACTCCTGAGCTCAAGCAATCCTCCCACCGCAGCCTCCTGAGTAGCTGGGACTACAGTGGCACACTACCTCATCCAGCTCCATGTACAGTTTTAATTGCACAGAAAGCTGAGCTTTTATTCTAATCTATTTAAAGGCCCCCCAAAACACCAACATCCTTGTGGGATCTCAAGTAGTGGTGGACTATTAACCCAACCCTAGCACAATGGTCCAAGGAAAGAAGTTACAGTCTCTTTTCTTATCTTTACGTTCTTATTCACTGCCCTATTCCACACCCTGCACCAAAAGGCCATGAAATGCCCATTTCCTACTAAGTACTATAGGCCAGAGCTCAAATCTTACTGAGCCCGCAAATTCCGCAAGGATCTTTTCCTATACAGACTGACTCAGGAGGCCTGGGTGGGGCCTGAGTGTCTGCATTTCTAACAAGATCCCAGGTGATGCTGATGCTGCATGTCCTCGGGCCAGAAAGCTTCTCTGCACCTTCTGCACCTTCCAGAAGGAAGTGCAGCTTAAATTCGCACTTCAGAAAGGTACCCTTTAAATCATTTAGCTCAAAGAAACAAACTTTAAAAGGTGAAACTGTAGGTAAGGTGGCTCGTTGGCTGTGGGAGCTACTTGGGAGGCAACCAGGACCATCTGCCACCATTAAGCCCAGACATGAGGAGCCCAGCTGTGTGGAGGTGAGGAAAGTCAAAACAGACCAGTACCCAGGCCCAGCCCAGTAAGATGCTAGGATGGGCTCTGGGCCTCTAGCCCTCACCGCTCTCCTCCAGCACCTGGTTCACACAGTCACTTATGTAGTGTTACCTCTCCAGCTCATGGGCACATTCCCTCTCTGCCATGCAGGCACTCTCCCTTACTGCTCTCCCCAGTCCTAGAAGACAGCAACAAGCATTGCTATCCCCCCAGCCAAGAGACCCTCTCCCAGCCCCGCCTCAGCAGAGGGACATCTGGTCCCCCTCATCCCAGTAGGTGCTGACTGCAGTGCACCTGCCCATGCACCATGAACCAAGCACTAACTCAGAGCCAGCTCTCCCCTTCCATGGGCTGACTCTTCAGCACCTTACCCCTGGGCCCTAACCAGGCTCTTTAAAGCCCACCCACACCTGGCGCCCTGTTCTTCCCTATGCAAGGGTCTGACTCCACCCAGCACACACACGCACACACTCCAATCCTCGTGTCTCTCCAGCTTATTTCAAAATCCAAATTGGGGTGGAGACACTTGCCAAGGGGCTGGAAGGCAAGGGTCAATTCAATGCCTGCTCTGGTCCTAGAAGGCAAAGTACCCAGAAGAGGAAGGCTCTGCTTTCTGAATTACTGGGGAAGGTGGGGGCGTGTTACTACCCAACCAAGGCTAATTTTCTCCCACAGCACTACTGACAGCGCCAGGCCTGGGGCTGGGGTCGCAGCCGGGCGCGGCTGACAGCCGGTGGCGAGGACACGGGATCTCCGCTAGCGGTACGCTACGAAAGCAGCAGCTCTAGGTGTCAGCTCCGGGAAAGCAAAGCACCGAGCGCCCACCGTGTGCAGCGGACACCACCTTGGAATGCTCGGGCTCTGCACGAGTCCCGGCCTGACCTGCTATGGAGATGAGGGGCAGTGCCCCCCAGACGCGAGCCCCTGGGCCGGGAGGCCAAGCCTGAGCCGCACAAGACGCCCGGCTCCGCGCGGGGCGCGTCTTCCCACAGCTGGACCGGACTGGGGAGGATGCCGAAGTCCCCTGGGGTCTACCGCGGGCGCAGGGAAGTGATGAGGGGAGGAGAGACCTACGTGATTTCGGTCCCTTCAACCTGGCTGCACACCCTGCAGTGGGAGTCTGCCCTACCCCTTAACCACTGTCCAAATAGGGACCCAGAGCTTAGAGGGGACGGGATTGGATCCCAACGCCCTCTACTCCCGAAATTCCCCTCTCACCGAAACCCGGACATTCTCGGAAGCGCCAAAAGCAACGCCCCAAATATCCACGGTCCCAGGGAACACGGGTAGAAGGTGGGGTGCCTGTCTTCCCAAGGCCAGGAGGGAAGGAATTCGAGTTCCCGGGAATTAAAGTTGCCGCGTGTCCGGCCGCGGGCTGCGAGCTGGGCGCGGAGTCGGGACCAGGGACCGGAAGGGAAGACGACCCCGGGCGCCTGCCGCAGGCGACGGCCACGCCGGGAACAAGTGGTTCGGGGGCTGCAATCGCGACCAACTTTCCCGCCGCGTGGCCGGCGAAAGGCTAGGGGAAGGCGAGGGAAGCGGGGAGGGAAGGGGCGGTGCGTGGCTCTTGGTACCGTGTGCGTGTGCGGAGCGGCGCCGCGCCGCGCCTCGGGCTCTGCTCTCCACCGGATCGGCCCCGTGGGCCGCCTGCTCTGGCCCTGGCCACCGCCGTGTCTTGCCGCCGGCGCGAAGGCTCTCCGCGGCGAGCAGGCTGCTCCTGGGTCCCCTCCGGCCGCCCGCTCGCCGGCTGCAACTTCAGGCGCGCCCCGGGATCGGACGAGGCGTGTCCCAAACGTCCCGAGGCTCTGCACCCCCGCGCTCCATGCCCGGGGCCGGGCCGCCCCGCCCCGCCCGGCTCAGCGCCCAGCCGCCGTCGGACGCGTCCTCAGGCCGAGCATCGCGCCCGCCTCCCGCGCCCCTCTCTCCCAAGCCGCCGCGGCTGCTCAAGTCCGCGATCAACTTTCCCTCGCTTCCTCCGCCCCGCTCGGCCCCCGCCGCCCAGACCCCGCCTCCTGACGCTCACCTCCCGCCTCGCCCAGCCCCCGCCCGCCTGCGCTGCGCCGCAGGTCCCCACCAGGTGGGCCGTTAGGACCCGCGAGCCCCAGGCCCGCTCCCGTCCGGACCCCCCGGGAGCTGCGCGGAGCCCGGCTAGGCGCTCAGGGCATGAATATTTTCAGTGTTGGTGAAGCTGCCCTCTGCCGATGTCATGGCACCGGCTGTTGTGGCAACTCGACGAATCCCCCAAAGGGGCAGAGAGGAAGCCCCAGGTGCGTGCCAGAACTGAGCCTCGCAGGGCCGCTCGCCGTCCCGCAGAGGGTCACGCAGAGGGGTGGGGAGCCCTGCCAGCCTCCCGGCCGCCCCGCGCCTCCGGCCGAACGGGGAACGCTCCCGGGAAGCCGGCGCTAGAAGGCGGGCGCTCAGCCTAGGTGAGCCGCGCCATCTGTTGGCTTTAAGCGCCCCCTCTCTGCTCCCAGAGTCGCTGAGCGGTTCCTTTGGTCCTTGGGGCCACTTGACGTTTCGCTCCAACCAGCTGCCTTTGCCCACCCCACTCACGAGCTCCCACCTGCGCCCCTTCCCTCACTCGAGCTCATGATGCCTCCAGGTGCTTACAGACGACGGACCCTGAGTTGGAACAGACCCTTGAGGTCACCTAAGCACCCTCCCAGTGCGGTAGCCCTGAGTAATGATCTCCCAGCTGCTTTTTGTACATCTATAGGGACAGAGACTTCATGACTTTTTGAGACAGCTTGATTCAGGAGGAGCCCATATCCGTGTAACTGAAGAGAATTTTTCCCTGTTCTTGATCTTTCCTTCCCCAGACTAAATATTCTGATTTTTTAAAAACTATTTCTCATATGACAAGATTTCTGCACCAGTTACTATTCCAAACAGTATATTTAGAGTAGCCACCTGGAGGCAGGCTCTGGGCCGAGACTTGCAGGGCCTCAACTCACTACCTTCAGCATGGCCTTTCTGGTAGGCCCTGTCATTGTCTCAGTCTTACAGTGAGAAAACAAGGCTTTCAGAAGGTTGGGAACTTGCCCCTATGGTGAGGGCAGGTATTGAACTCATAAGCTGTCTGGTTCCAAAGCTTCAGCTCTTTGCCATTTATTCATTCATTATTCATTCATTCATTCATTCATAGTCACTCCTGCGTGCTAGCTCACTGAAATGGGTTCTGGAAATTTGATGGGGAACAAAACAGATTTGGTCTTTGTGCTTCATGGAGCTCCTCTAATGGGAACCATACATTAGTCGATTAGTGCATAAGCAGGTAAAATTACAGCCAGAATCAGTGCAAGGAAGAATGCTTTAATGGCACCTGGCCTAGGACATCATGGAAGCCTTCCTGGGGAAGGTGGCTAAAGCCGAGTTTTGAAGGATGAGCAATGGAGAGAGAATAGAGTTTTAGGCAGGAGAAATAGCATATGCAAAGGTCCCGGGCACCCACCGTAGGTGATGACCATGCTGGAAACAAGTGCTTTGGGAGCTGTGGTTGCCACCAACTTGTGCAAAGGTAGAAAGGAGCTGGTGTATGTAAGGAAGTGAAAGGAAGTACAGAGAGGGTGGTGAGCACACACAGTGAACATAAGGCCACAGTGGGAGCAAGGGCCAGACTGTATGGCGAATGCTGACTATCATCAGGGGTTGAATTTTATCCTAAGACTGAAGGCTTAGGTGGTTGGGGTATAGATTGAGGGTTAGGAATGTCATGATCGAAGCAGGTGGTTGGGGTATAGATTGAGGGTTAGGAATGTCATGATTGAAGCAGGTGGTTGGGGTATAGATTGAGGGTTAGGAATGTCATGATCTGGTTTGTGGTTTAAAAAATGGGGCTTGATTGGGAAGCAATAGGTGACAAGAGGAGACTGCTTCAATTAAAAATATTTAAATGTCAAATACTATGTACCAAGACATTTTGTAGACCAGGGGTCAGCAAACTGCTCCCTACAGGTCAAATCTGTCCTACCTCCTGCTTTTGTAAATAAAACTTTAGTAAAACACAGACATGCCTATCCAGTTATGACTCCTTTCATGCTATCAATGCAGAGTTAAAGAGTTGTAACAGAGACTACAGGGCCTGAAAAACCAAAAGTATTTACTATGTGGCCCTTTATAGAAAAAGTTAGCTAACCCTTGTGAATCTAGATACTTAAGACATGGCATCAGTGAAAAACACACACACACATATATATGCACACACACAAATCCCTGCTCTGGTAGACCTCACATTTCCTTAGGCTGCTATGTTTGTCTAGCTGTTTGGTGACAAAAGCCTAAAATGGCAGAGCAGTGAGTGAAAGGGAGGTAAAGAGAGGTGGCATTTGGGAAGTAAAAATCTACAGGACTAGAAAAGACAGTAAATATGGGATAAGATAGAGATAAGTGTCAAGGAGACCCCTGGGATTCCAGCTTGTGGAAGTACATGAACTTCTGCTCCTGAGATGGGGCTTTTGGGAAGAGGGCTTCTATGGGAAGGTATGTAAGAGCTCTCTTAGGATGTATTAGTGTGAGGCTGTGCAGTGACAGAGTGGAGATGCCGAGGAGGCCAGAGCCGTGGTCTTACATGTCCTAGGTAGTCATGGTTTTAGCCAAGGTAGGGAGCCCAGAGTCAGGAGTCAGGAGAGCTGGGTTCTGAGTTCTAGGCTGCTCTCGCTGGATGGTGGTGGGGCTGGACACTGGACCTCACTTGACTTCATGTTCTCCATTCATTTTTGGTAAAATGAAAGGATGAGAAGAGGTGTTCTTCAAGGTTTCCCAGACCTCAAACCTCTTAAACTCTGTGCCAAGCACATGTGAGGAACTGGGGCATCACTCGGGATGTAGCCAGCTCACAGAACCACTCTGAATGCATAACAGACAGGAGAACAAAGCCAACAGCAGACGCACAGTGAGGGAAGAGCTGAGCTTTCAAACAGGACTTGAGTACCATAGAGTTCAGCAACAGCAGTGCTGCCACCCCCAGGCTGGAGGGACAGAGAGAGGAAGCAGAGTCAAGAGAGCCAGTGCAACCACAGTGATCGTCTAGTGAGGGCTACCATCACAGAGGAACACTCGTCCTGCCAGGGATGGCAGAGTGTGAAGAAAAGACATCCTGCTTCTCTTTTCCCTGGCTGGCTCATCTCCCACCAGAAACCAGCAGGCCCAGCCTGCACCACAGAGGGCAGTGGAGGGTGTTCCTGAGGGAGACAAGCCAGGACCACACACTGGGGACATAGACATGAATAACACCCAGCCTGTCTTTAAAGTACTCCCAGTCTGAGAAAGAGGCAGACATATAAATCGATTATAATTTGGCAAAGTGTGACAAAGTTGAGTAAGACAATTCATTCTTAAGAAAGTTTAAGTCCATAAAGGCTGTCTGGACAAGGAGACATTAGAAATGGGTTTTGCTGCTATGACTAGTAATTCCATAGATAACAAAAGCAGAAGGGCATTCCTAGTGGAGGGAACAGTGTCTGCAAAGGCCTGGAGGCATGCAAACGGACTCTCTCCACGGGAGCCACGGGAATTACGTCATCCTGGAGGTGACCGGCAGTCTTGCCACTCTGCACATGAACCAGACATAGTCAGATGATGGCATTTGCAGTAGATGCAGAGCTGGGGAAAGTCCCCCCTTATCCTGCCTTTTGGCCACAAGCACATGACCCAAACTGGCCAATCAGAAGAGCTTCACTCTTAAATTTGAACCCTGAGAAAAGTCACAACATTTAGAAATAGTTAAGAATAGTTTTAAAGGCTGGGCACCTGTAGCTCAATGGTTAGAATGCTGGCCCCGTGCACCAGGGGTGGCAGGTTCAAACCTATCCCAGGCCTGCTAAACAAAAAATATATAAGAATAGTTTTAAAAAAATATTAAAGCACCAAGCCCTAACCCCAAGGGCTCCTGAGACCTACCCTGAGTTGTGTCCTGGGCTGCATTCCTGGCCACCAAACTTCTTTGGTTTCTATCTGTTGTCTGGGCCTGTCCTCCAGCCATCTGGTTGAATCTGCCACTGCCCCCACCAACCCTTTTATCTAACTAGTAAATTCTTTTTCTGCGTAAGTTAGCCAGAGTTAATTTCTGTTGCTGGCAACCCTGAAAACCATACCTGGTATAGACCATACTATTCTTCCATTGACTATAGGATACCACAGAGTAACATAGAATCAGCATTGGTATAGTAACTCTACCTACCATTTTCCAAAATTGAAAAGAAAAGAAAGGGGAAAAAAAATGATATACTAGCTCCTTCTGTGTACAGAATATCTTTTCCAGGCATCACCAAAAGTGGCTATATCTCTGCAGTGGCTTTAAGTTCATCTTTAGTCCAGAGGTATGTTTGATTTTTTTTTTCTTTTTCTTTTTTTGAGACAGAGTCTCAAGCTATTACCCTGGGTAGATGGTAACCATGGCACCACTGCTCACAGCAACCTCAAACTCTTGGGCTTAAGCAATCCTCGTGCCTCAGCCTCCCAAGTAGCTGGGACTACAGGCGCCCACCACAATGCCTGGCTATTTTTTGGTTATAGTTGTCATTGTTGTTTGGCAGACCAGGGCTGGATTTGAACCCGCCAGCTCTGGTGTATGTGGCTGGCACCCTAGCCACTTGAGCTATAGGCACCGAGCCAGTATGTTTGATTTTAAGATCCTCCAAGGCAGGGACTGAGTCTTTGTTCATTTATCTAACACACATTCCTGGAGCATGCACAGTGTGGGAAGGGTACTGAGGACATGGAGAAGAATGTAACATCATTTTGATCCTCAAAGAAGCTACAGTCCAGCTGGAGAGAGACAGAAACAAAGAGTTAGAAAGCCAGTTACAAAGCCGTAGGATGCTGCCATTCTTAAGGCCAGGTCTAGGTTCAACAGTGACAGAAGGAGCCTCAAGCAGGGTGCAATCCACTGTAACAGGGGGGATTGGGAGAGACTTGAAAGAGGAAGGACCACTTAAACAGAGCCGTGGAAGAGGAGTGTACCTGGCAGGATAAGGCAGGTGAAGGCATCTATGGTAGAGGGAACTATGTGTGCCAGGTCACGGGGCATCGAACAGTTTAGAGACTTCAGGTCCTGCGGCAGTAGGGCCAGACCAAGGAGTGTGCTGGACAGAGGCAAGAAGGGAGTCTCAGGAGGTGAGCAAGGGTGGACCAGGAAGGGCCTAGGCACCATGCTGGAAGCCTTGGGCTTCTTCAGCAAGTGGTGCTGGAGAGGGAACGGGAGGCTTGGAGGTGCAATACACAACAACAGAAGAGAGCATGATGAGCTACAGGAAGGAGAGGGGGAGACATGGCCTTGTCTCAGGGCTGGCATCTTGGAGCAGAGTCCTATCACCTTCCGTATCTTCGCATCCCCCAAATACCAAATAACCAGCTGGCTTGCTGGCACTCCCAGCAAATGAGGAAGGACAGGAGGGAGGGAGGGACTCCAAATCTGTTGTTTTAAACATGTCAAGCCTTCTAAATCATCTGGAATTGGATTTGATTGCATCTTGGCCTTCCAGCCTCCACTGGGGTGCTTTCTGCCCCTGCTGCCTTCCCTGGGGAATGGAAGAGAGGCCATGTGGTGCAGTACAAAGCTCAGTAGCCAAGGATGCCTGGATGAGGGTCTTTGCCTACTTGTCTGAGCCTTGGTTTCCTTAGCTGCCAATGGGCATGACATCCCCCAGGCTCCCAAACCACTTCTCATGGTTGCCATTCAGATCAAAAGAGGAAAACACACACTAAATTGCTTTACAAACTGTAAAAACAAAGCAACACTCCCGTACTAGTCTCTCTTCCCCAGGAGGGTCCGTTATTATTTTTAAAGCGTGTGAGCGGCTCTCCTCAGGGTGTCCTCCATAACAGCATCCCTGTCCTGCCTCGCACTCATTGCTTCCTGCTCCCCCGCTTAATCCCATCCCTGAGTTGGTAAAAAAACGTTTGTTGCTTTCTGCAGGCGTCCCCAGCCCGCTCGCCCTCTCCCAGGGCAGCGCCTGCCACCATAAACCAAACATGTGTGTTCCTGAGTTTGGTTTGTGAGCCCTTGGAGCCTGGCACAGCTGTGGCAGCTCCATGCGCCTTGTGAAGGAGCGGGCTGGGAAGGCTGACAAGGTGGGCTGGGCTAACAAGCTACACCCCCCCACACACACACACACACACCCCGCTACCCCACACACACACACCCCGGAAAGCCCCAGGGAGCCTGGTGTTCCATGGGCCCAGTCTCAGACACTCACCCCTCCTCTAGGTGGCCTGGGAAGAGTGCCTCCTTCCTTCACGTTCCTGCCCCCTCTCTGTTCCCCTCACCCATCATTTATTTATAAGGTGTTCACAGCAAAATGAATGACAAAAAGTTAGAAGCTAATTAAAGCTGGCACAGATTGGCACACGGGGGCATGAATTATGCATTGGTATAGAATGGCGCTTGGTGGCAAGGACTGGGCATGGAAGGCAGTGGGCATGGGCCCTAGCTCTGTATCAGCCCCCACCCTGCCTCTCTGTGGGGCCCTCGATCTAGGGCCCTCTGCCTCTCTGGGGCAGCTGGAGCCTTGTCAGCCGCCACCCCGTAGTGGGTAATTCCTCCTGCACAGCCCAGCGTGTCCTGGCTGAGAGAGGAGTCAACACCGTGATCACAGGCTGGACTCGTCCCAAAGAAGCACATCCTGGGGCTCCAAACACAAGAATGTCGTCCAAATGGACAAGGCTGGGCTTCCAAAAGGGTGAGGGTAGGTGGAGAAGGCCTGAGATCCAGCCAGGTGATGGTGACGTGGGCATATCAGAGTTCGAAGATACCTTTCAAAACCTTGCAGTCCATACCGCAAGGTATACTCACAGCTGGAGAACCTGAAGCACAGACAGGGACAGGATCTCTACAAAGTCACACAGCAAAAATAAAGATCATGAAAATAATAATGCCAATAATAACAATGCTATTTATTTAAAGCTGATTTTTTTTGCCAACCGCTGTTCCTAGTCTTTGTATGGATTATCTCATTCGATCCTCACATGAAGATGAATTATCCAAACTAACAGGTAAGGAAACTGAGACAGCGCAGAAATATGAAAGCAGATTGTGGTCAGGTGTGCTGGCTCATGCCTATAATCCCGGCACTTGGGAGACTGAGGCGGGGGGATTGCTTGAGGCCAGGAGTTCAAGACCAGCCTGAGCAGGAACAATCCTCCATCTCTACTAAAAGTAGAAAAATTAACCAAGCATTGTGGCAGGTGCCTATAGTCCTAGCTGCTCAGGAGGCTGAGGCACGAGGATCACGCGAACCCAGGAGTTTGAGGTTACTGCGAGCTAACCTAACACTATAGCACTCTACCTGGGCAACAGAAAGAGATTGTCTCAAAAAAAAGAAAAAAGGCAGAAATCACAGAGCTAATGAGGGGAAAGTCTAGATTAAACCAAATCCAGGCAGTCTGACTCTAAGCTTTGTCCCTCTATGGACAAGGACAGTGGTTCTCAACCCTGGCTACACTTGAGAAATTCCTGGGAGGCAAGACAGGGTATAAAAATAGGATCAGAGATTGAGATTTGATTGGCCTGGGCTAACCTCCAAACACGGCATTTTTAAAAGCTCCTTGGGTGATTCTATGTACAAAGAAAAACTATTACTGGGGAGATGTGGATTTTGACCCCAAAAGTCATAGATGTGAGTTCTTGCTCTGCCACCACTGACTCTGTGACTCCACCATTGGGGGCCTCAGTTTCCTCATCTGTAAAATGGGATTAGTAATAGCACGGCCCTGAAGTTGGACTATCTGGGTTTGGTTTGAATCCCTGTCTCTTGGACAGGTTACCTAAATTCTCTTTGCCTCACTTGGCTGGTCTATAAAATGGTGACAGTACTAGCAGAGCTGACAGGAGAACTGAATGAGCTGATGAATATAAAGTGGTACCTGTCATTTAGTAAGTGCTCATGAAAATGGGAGCCACAGGCATTAGCTGTCCTGAGATTGGTGAACCTTATCCCTCCTAGACACCACGGCTGTGGCCAGGATCAAATGAGGACATGTGTAACATGTTCTGTGTGCACTGCAGAACACAATGAGAGGCCATCAATCAGAAAAGACAGGTCTCCTGGCTGTCTGCTGGGCTCTTAGTTTCTATTTCTTGGCACGCATGAGATAGGAACACAATATAATCACAAACATTTCAAGCCACAGAGACAAACCACTACTCTTGGCATGCTTCTGTCCAAGAAATGTTCTATATACATATGGAAATATAGTGTTTGGTGGGGGGCAGGGGTAGGCGAGAAAGATCTCTATTGTGGTACACTTTCTCTATTTTTGAATTTTGAACCATACAAATGGCTCAAATATAAAAATAAATATAAAGGGTATGCTTCAGGCAGAAGGAAAGTAGTCCCAGATGGAAGCTTGGATATTCAGGAAGCAATAGAAAGGGAAATACAGGCAAATACAAATGAATCTTGGTTGCATAAAACTAATGTTTAAAATATAGAGAGCAGAGTGGCGCCTGTGGCTCAGTGAGTAGGGCGCCGGCCCCATATGCTGAGGGTGGCAGGTTCGAAACCAGCCCCGGCCAAACTGCAACAAAAATAATAGCGAGGCATTGTGGCGGGCCCTATAGTCCCAGCTACTCGGGAGGCTGAGGCAAAAGAATCACCTAAGCCCAAGAGCTGGAGGTGGTTGTGAATTATGATGCCATCACATTCTACCAAGGGCGATAAAATGAGACTCTGTCTCTAAAAAAAAAAAAAAAAAAATAGAGCCAGTTAAAGTACATGACACACTAACACATGAGTTAGGAAGGGGGTAAATGGGACTAGAATGCTCTAAGGTGCTTGCATTGTCCAAGAAGTGGGTAAAATGGTGAACGTATGGTAAATGTTAATAAATCAAGGATGCCTGCTCCATCTCTAGGCTAACCCTAGAAGAATGGTAATTGGATGTATCATTAACCAATTGTAGGAAAATGGAATAATGAAGTGTTTTGTGTATGTGTGTGTTTTTAAAATTTAAAGAATTTTATTGTTTATAGTCATACTGAATATATTGTTCTAGAACTTGTTTTTGTTTTTGTTTTTTCTTTTCCTTTAACATATGTCCTGTAGTTCTTTCCACATTGGTACACAGTGGGTCCCTCTGTGTGTCTGCGTACTACACATGGTGACAACAGCATTCAACTGCCTATTGGGCCCTTCAAAGCACAGAGCTCTATGTGACTGTGCAGGTCACACATCCACAGAGCCCTAACTGCAGATTGCAGTGCAGGGAGAAGGCAGTGCCATGTGGGACGGGGGACATCTCCATAATCTTTGCTGGAGGACAACAACCAAGACCTACTCTTTCTGTGTTCCTACTCTAACCCCCTACCCAGGCCCCATTAGTCCCATGCCAGAAAACCTAATGTCCATTAAAAAGAGGGATAGCCTTTCATCAGCCAGCCCAGACTCTGGAAACCAGCCCAGAAAAGAACTTGTTCTCGTTTTGTGTTAACAGTATTCAGAGGACAGGATTCTGGCCCCTCTGATGTGGTGTGCAAGTCACTTCCTGCTAGATGCAAGCCTTCTTCAGGTTACCTCTCTGAATCACACAGGGAGAAAGTCATTCCCTCCTCAATTCTGTTGCAGCCTATATAATAAACACGCAAAGAAGAAAGCCTTCATGTGTGTCTTTAACACTTGATAATGTCTCTTGCTTGAACCAGAAGGAATCAGACCTTTTGCTTAGCCTCTGACAGGCAACGCTGGCTATATTTAATAATATAATTCCGTTATCAGTGTATTTTGTTAAAAGTTATTTTTTACTTATTGCAATTAGTACTGTTTATTTTATTTTATTTTTTTACTTATAGTGGTGATTAAAAAATTTCTTAAATAAATTTCAGAGTTTAAAGGCAAGGGATTAAAATTTAAATTGGGTCAATAATAGTACAGTTGTCACACAGATAGGACAAAGTTGGTAATTATAGTGAGCAGATGATTAAAATTGGGAAGTCCTAAGCTGAAGACTAAGTTGAAGCATCTCTGTATCACTGCAGCATTCAAAGCCTTTCAAATCCTGCCCCATCTCTGCAAATAAGAACAATAGCCCTTGCATGATGCTATGGTACATTTCAAAACTATTAAGAAAAGAGTATAATTGTGATGGATGTGTTAATCAGTTCAAAGTAAGCATTTCACACTGTATATCAAATGCATATTTGACCCCATAAATGCATCAATGTACACAGTTATGATTTAATAAAAACAAATAAATTAAAATAATTGAATAAAAAATAACAATAGTCCTGTCTAGGTTCTAACCAACTTCTCTTCATACAAAGCCTGTATCTCGACTGGCAAAATACACAGATGCAGACAAAGGCATTTAGTCCAGTACTTTTTATGATAGGGGGCAAAAAGGGGACAAAAACCTGCATGTCCCTCAATAGGGAAAAGGTTACACAGACCATATGTTGATTCATCTGTTCTATGGACCTCCCTGATCTCTGGCCCAGGCTTATATTGTCCTCTCCCCTGCCATGGCCCATTGCCCGTCCCTCCTCTCTGCTGAAACACCTTCTTCCAATCCTATCACCGCCCAGAAGCCTTCCGGGCCCACCTCCCAGCCCCCCTTGGCTTCCTGTGACCCTCGGAATCCTGTTTGGATGACTCTTGCATCTGCACACCACATGGAATCTTTAATGATCTTTTCGTTCTCTGTCTATCTTGTTTCTGATTAGATCATAAGCTCTCAGAGGCCATGGACCAAAGTGTGTCTGAAGGTACATTGTATAGGGCTCAGAAAACCAGGATTCAGTCCTGACTCTGCTATGACCTGCCTGAAGGATCTTGAGTAAGTCACCCTATGCCCACCCTAAGCTTCAGTGTCTTCATCGAAACATGAGGAGTGAGTTCAGGATCCCAGCATCCATACTTTTAGAGGGTCTAAGACCATTTCATACCATTCTATATCTTCCCATAGAATAGTAAAACTATGATTTTTTACATCTTAAGAGGGCTGCATCCAGTATCTCATTTAATCCTCACAACTCCACACCAATGGTACTATGATTATTGTCCCCATTCCACTGATGAGAAAACTGAGGCATAGAGAAGCTGTATCAGTAGAATTAAACTACGCTACATTACGGTATAAACAGACCCTGAAACCTCAGTGGCAATAAAAGTTTACTTCTTGATTACATATGGTGAAATGCTGGTGAGTAACTTTCCTCCCAGGGTTGCTTGAGAAGCCAAGTTGCCTCCACTTAGAGCTATACTACTCGAACACGTGTCACTGTGGGCACACAGGTCACCGTGGCAGAGCAAGAGAGGGTTCAGGAGTCCATAAGCTCCTAGCAGCCTTGGCCTTGAGTGGACACATAACTCCTATTCTCCCATATCCCAGCCAGCACTAGTCACATGGCTGCAACCTTGCTACCAGGAGGCTGAACTATGCAGTGGTAATCACTAAGAAACTGTAGTGTTGAAGTTAAAGAACTTGACCAGGACCACACAGGAAGTAGTTAGAGACAAGGATTTGAACCCAGACAGTGAGGCTCAGAGTTTTCCACTTAACTGCCCTTTTATATTATTTCCAAGGCAGAACCAGGTCCCTAGGGGATGGATAATGGAGGTTGGTGGTGGCTGACAGGTCATGCTGCATGGACTGGCAGCCAGGCAGATGTAACATCCAGACAGGCAGCCACTGTCCACAGGAATAATTCAAATAGTTCCCATCTGCTGAGCATCTGCAATGGACCCAGCACTTTATCAATGTTCCATCTGATCCTTTCAATGTCCCAGAAATAAAACCCATGTCCACTCTACAGATAAGGGAAGTAGGACTCAAAGAGGTTGAGTTATCTGCCAAGGTCTGGCAGCTGACGAGCAGCTAGATGATCCCCAAGTCCCCCTAGGGCCCTGCAGAGGGCATGGTCAGGAAGGACGGAACTGAGGTGTGAGTTCCCCATCTGGACCCTGCCAGCCGTCTGCTGCCAAAGCCAGACAGAGGCAGCCTGGAGAGAAAGGGGAGCTGTTGTCTGGAGGCATCCTGAAAACTCTGGGGAAAGACTAACTGCCCTGGTCCTGCCCTGCCTCACAAGAAAATCCCCCCCAGGCTCCATCCCAGGAGAGCACATCTGTAGTGCAGGGCGCCACCTGGCGGCCGAGCGCTGCGCGGCACTTCTCACCCCTACCTGTCCTGTGGCCCTCTCAGCCCTGCTCCGGTTACTCCTCTGTAAAATGAGTTGATAATGACTATCCAAAAAGTTTTAGCAATGAGATGAATAAAAGGATTAAGTTGGCCCGTGGTAGCTCACGCCTGTAATCCCTACACTCTGGAAGGCCGAGTTGTGAGGATCACCTAAGCTCACAGTTGCAGACCAGCCTGAGCTGGGGTGAGACCCCGCCTCTAAAAATAGCCTGGCTTTGTGGCAGGCACCTGTAGTCCCAGCTACTTGGGAGGCTGAGGCAAGAGAATCTCTTGAGCCCAAGAGTTTGAGGTTCCTGTGAGCTATGACGCCACAGCATTCTCTACCAGGGGGTACAAAGTGAGACTCTGTCTCAAAAAAAAAAAAAAAAAAAAAAAAAAGATTAAGTTATTACCTGTATATTTAATAAAGTGTATACAGTATGGTATAATACAGGAAGTGCTCCCTTTCTTTGGCCCTCAGGGCTTTCCTATTCTCCCTAAGAAGAGATCAATCTTATGATCCTCATGGTCTGATCACGGACCCTCCCTCCCTGCAGCAGGCCAGCAAGTACCAAGGAGCCCTTGGTTCCTGGAAAAGAGTGCCTACCCCCACCCCCCAGCCAGTATATAGGGAGGGCCACCCATCTGCTCCTAGAGTCACCTCCAATATCATGATAAGGACTTACCCTCTCTACTGATTCATTGCTGTCATGGTGAACAGCAGCTGTCCCCTAGAATTGCACAATGCACAACCATAGCAGCTATTCGTGGCTGTCTGTTATTGAAATTTTCAACAACCAAAAGCAGGTGCACTGGGATACAGCCTCATACCAGATACAGTGAGAGGCAGGAATAGCAGGCAGAATCTCTACAGCTTTAGAAGGTCTCAAGAAGACCTGTATCTCCAGCTAAGAAAGGCAGAGGCCCAATTCCTAATGGGAAGAGCAATGCTAAGTATGCTCCTCCCAGTGCATCCAAATTGGGGAGGGAGTGGATCTAGCTTTTAATATTTAGAGGCCTTGCACTTAATCTCCTTGAGCCTCAGCCTTCTCATCTGTAAAACGTGGGTATAATCCCTAGCCTATTTACTTACTCTGGTTGTGAGATAAAGAAGGATCTGAAGTCCGCTATAAACTGTCCAGTACTGTATTTCCATCCATTTCACTTGTTCATTGAGCACACAGCCCAGCAAAGGGTTAGTTGCTGGGGATATAGTGGTGAGCATGATAGACATCTTTTTTTGACTTCAAAGTCTTGGGGAACAAAGGAGAAAAGAAGTAACTGGCACCTCTCCAAAGGGCACCATAGCTTCCTTCTCCTTCCCTGCCTGCATTTCCTTCTGAAAATAACCACAGACGCTGGGTGTCCCACATTGTGCCCAGCACATCACGCACACATGGCATATCATTTAATGCTTTTAGCAAACCCTGAGGTAGGCACTGTCATCTCCATTTTAGAGATGAGGAAACTGAGGCTCAGAAAATCTAACTTTAAGAAAAGAAAGCTAAATTCAAATCCAGATCTGCTGGGCTCTTCAATTAAGAGATAGCCTTGATATTATCCAAGGGAAAGATGGTAATTACTGGGGGCTTGCTAAACATAAGTGGACAGTGCTAGGCTCTTTACTGACATCATTTTACTTAATCCCTGCACCAACCATGCCAGTTAGGCATATTAACCCAATTTTACAGATGAGGAAACTGAGTCTCCAAGAGAACAAGGAACCTAGCTAGGAAGCTCCCTAGTCCTTTCCCTGCCATCCTGGTTGATGCCTTGGGAATTGAACAGATTACAGTAATTAGCTAATGCCTAAGCAGTGCTCTGAAGATGAAAAGCCTTTATTTCAAGTGCTGAGTATGATGATTAAGTCGGAAGGTGGAATTAGCTGCTCGGGGGAGCAGGCTGCTGCCATCAGGAGAGGATTAGTGACTTGCTGCCCGATTAAGAAATGAAGAAATTTACAGTTCCTAGTGCTATTCACATCCAAGAGGGTGAGAAATTCTGTGGCCTGCCAAGCAGCAGTCATGCCCCAACATTGAAGGGACGGGGCAATATCCATGGGAAGCCAAGTGGACCCCCAGTTCCCTTCACTCTTCTCCCATTCATTCTTCCATCATCCATCCCTCCCTCCATCCATCCGCCCAACAATTCCTGAGCACCTACTGGGTCTCAGGTGCTGTCCTGTAAATGTAGCTAGGAACAAGACGGAAAGCTGTCGTGAAGCTGGCAGCCCAGTGGAGCGGATAAGATATTGAATAATAATCCCATAGCAAGGGATTTTGTTAATTTTTAGGTTTAATAACAGGATTATGGTTATAATTTCATTTTTTTTTCATTTTTTTTTTTTTTTAGAGACAGAGTCTCACTTTATTGCCCTCAGCGGAGTGCTGTGGCGTCAGAGCTCACAGCAACCTCCACCACCTGGGCTTAGGTGATTCTCTTGCTGCAGCCTCCCGAGTAGCTGGGACTACAGGCACCCACCAGAATGCCCAGCTATTTTTTTGTTTGCAGTTTGGCCGGAGTCAAGTTCAAACCCACCAACCTCGGGGTATATGGAGCTGGCGCCCTACCCACTGAGCCACAGGTGCCGCCCATTCATTGTATTTTTAAAGATTTAATGTTTGAGGGGGGTTTTAGAAATAGGGTCTCACTATGTTGCCCAGGCTGGTTTTGTACTCCTGGACACAAGCGATCCTCCCACCTCAGCCTCCCTAGGTGTTGGGTTCACAGCAGTTTTATGTTAACAGAGGAAGGCACAGAGATTTTCATACATCTCCTGCCCTCACACATGCACTGCCTTCCTCATTATGAAAATCCCCCACCAGAGTGGTACATTTGTTACAAATGATGAGCCTACAATGATAAATCATTACCCCAAGTTCATAGCTCACATTGGGTTCCCTTTTGGTGTTGTATGTTCTATGTGTTGGAACAAATGTATTATGACATGTATCTGTGGTCATGTTTTATACAAGAGCTTTTCTCTTTTAGTAATTCATACAAAAATACTTACAGATGTGATGCTTCAAAGTAATGCAGGGATGTGGGAGTGAGTGGGGGGTGGAGATAAAACAAGATTGGCCCTGAGTTGACATTATTGAAGCTGGTGATGGGTACATGGAGTTCATGATACTATTCTGTTTTCTTTTGTAGATGTTGAAAATTTTTCATAATGAAATGCTTTGAGAACAGCAGAAATGACAACAGAACAAAATGTGGTCCAGCCTTGTAATGGAACCAAACTGGGGTCTGCTCGCCCAGTTCATTACTGCACAGTGCCAGGCAAGGAGAATGAGCAGCTAACATTTAACACTGGTGCTCCTCGGTGGCTTACAGGCCAGGGTTTTTAAAGCAAAGAGTATAATTCAGGCAGGCAAAATTGTAGATCAGTTGGTGGAGGTTATAGATTGGCCTGGCCCATGAAGGCTATCCTGAAGGGGAGGCTATAGGTCAGAGACTAGCCAGAAAGGAATATTAAGGTGGATGTGATTCCCTCCAGGCCCCCAGGGGGAAATGGGGAACAAAGAATTGTGGTCAGAGTGCAGTTCCTCAGTTCCCCTTTATCTGCATTTTCCATCAGGGGTAGATTTCTAAAAAACAACTCAATAACATATGTTAAAATGCCATCTTTCAGTGGAGTGAACTAAAATATCTCCTTATTCTGGTCTACTTCTTATTCTGTTCAAATCCCTAAACAAGCCACTTACATCCTCCAAACCTCAGTTTATCTGTTGGAGGGTAATTGAGGCTTTGAAGAGTGAAGCTGTTATAGCCCAACCCGGAAGCTATTGGCAAGAGGAAGCCATACACTGAGATGGCAGGGGTTACTGCAGAGAAAGAGTTTGATATCACAGGTGCCACGTGAATAGGTAGGAGGCATTTCTCAAATCCATCTCCCCAAGTATTGGGGAGAAAGGGTTTTTAAAAATAGTTTGGCAGGCAAAGGACTAGGAAATTGGGTCTACTGATTGGCTGAGGATGAACTCATAGGGTTGGGAAGCATAAATTGTCTTCTTGTGCTGAGTCAGTTCCCAGGTTTCGAGACCAGTTGAGCTGGCTCCCTGGTATGGCCCCTAATCTGATTGGGTCATTTGGTCTACCAGCATGCAGGGTCTGCAATATCTCAAAGACCAGTCTTAGGTTGCACAGTACAGCCAGAATCTCTTCCTCTATTGGGCCCCTGGTCTTGGTCATGAGATTCAAAGAATGAACTCATGGACCACACGAATAAGTGAAAGGGCAGATTTTATTGATAGATTGGGGTGAGAGAGAAAGTCAGAGCCTTCGCCAAGCCAAAGGGGGTTCCTGAGTGGTAGCCCATGTGGGCTTCCCGTCTAGGGGGTCATATACTTCTTTTCCTATCCTGCAGGCAGTGGGGTAAGGGGGGTTGGGGAGATGGAAAGTCTCAATCATTTAGTGGCAGGGGTTTGGGGGCAAAAGTTCATTTTAAAACTATCCATGTACAGGAATGTAGTCTGGTCCCACTGGGTATATTCTCTGCTCTGGGCAGAACAGCCTCTTGTTTGGTGTGTGTTCCCTGCTCTGGGGCAGTCCAGATGAGATATTGGTCAGACTGGTTTTTACGAGCCTGTCTGTGCTTAGAGATGGGGTCCGTGATGAGACTGATCTCTGAGCTCACCCAGGCTTAGAATATGGGGATCCCGGGCGGCACTTGTGGCTCAGTGAGTAGGGCACCAGCCCCATATACCGAGGGTAGCAGGTTCGAACCGAGCCCCAGGCCAAACTGCAACAAAAAAATAGCCAGGCCTTGTGGTGGGCACCTGTAGTCCCAGCTACTCGGGTGGCTGAGGCAAGAGGATCGCCTAAGTCCAAGAGTTGGAGGTTGCTGTGAGCTGTGACGCCACAGCACTCTACCAAGGGCGATAAAGTGAGACTCTGTCTCTAAAAAAAAAAAAGAAAGAAAGAAAGAAAATGGGGATCCTTATCCAGTCCTGGGAGCAGCAGTGTGAACTAAAATAAAATCTTAGTCCCCAGCTGAAGAGACCCTTTCTTGACCAAGAGGACCCAAAAAACACCCTAAATCTGAGTTTCTGGCTATGAGAAGGGAGGTCAGACATGCCTCCTTAGGCCTCCTTCCCTTCTTAGAGATATCCTTTGTTTTTTGTTTTGTTTTTTGAGACAGAGCCTCAAGCTGTCACCCTGGGTAGAGTGCTATGGCATCACAGCTCACAGCAACCTCTAACTCCTGGGCTTAAGTGATTCTCCTGCCTCTGCCTCCCAAGTAGCTGGGACTACAGGTGCCCGCCACAATGCCTGGCTATTTTTTGGTTGCAGCCATCATTGTTGTTTGGTGGGCCTGGGCTGGATTCAAACCCGCCAGCTCAGGTGTATGCGTCTGGCACCTTAGCTGCTTGAGTCACAGGCGCTGAGCCAGAGATATACTTTCTAACTCATTAACACACCTAAGGCTGTGCAGGACAGGGCTTGAACCACACCTGCAGGTCCTCAAATTACTTACCAGATCACCTGTGTCTCAGCGTCTAGTGGCTTGTCTGTGATTAAAAGATTTCCTTATTTTAAAACATTCCAAGCCGTTAAAGCTTCACTTCTTCAACCAATTATAAATCAAAGAATCTTCAAATCCACCTCTAACCTGTAATTCCCCACTTGGGAAGTCCCACCTTTTGGGGCCAAATTATTTTACAGAATCTGGTTGGGTTCTTTTCCATTGACAGAAGAAAGCTAAAAATTTTTATAACCATCAGCTATGTGACTCCTAAGCAGTAAGCAATTATAGGAAAGCAAGCTAGGGAACAATGGTTTATTTTTTATATATATATAAATATTATATATTTATATAACAGTTTAAAAATTATTTACATATAATATATACATTCTTTTTTATTAAATCATAGCTGTGTACATTAATTCAATCATGGGGTGCAATGTGCTGGTTTTATATACAATTTGGAATATTTTCATCACACTGGTCAACATAGCCTTCACGGCATTTTCTTAGTTATTGTGTTAAGACATTTATATTCTACATTTAGTAAATTTCACATGTACCCTTGTAAGATGCACCGTAGATGTGGAGTTCAGGCCCCTACCACAGTTCCTATCTTACGACTTCTTTTCTTTTTTCTGAGGCAGAGTCTTGGTTTGTCACCCTCGGTAGAGTGCCGTAGCATCATAGCTCACAGCAACCGCAAACTCTTGGGCTCAAGCAATCCTCAGCCTTCCAAGTAGCTGGAACTACAGGCACCTACCACACAGCCCAACTACTTTTAGAGATGGGGTGTTACTCTTACTCAGGTTTGTCTCAAACTCCTTAGCTCAAGCAATCCACCGCCTAGGCCTCCCAGAGTGCTAGGTTACAGGCGTGAATTACAACCTCTTATTAATTTTACAAAGGGCAGATTCAAAGCCACAGAGCATTCAGTCCTCTGTGTCAGTCAGTAGCCTCTTCCTCACTGGGCAATGACACCTCCCCTGTTGCTCTCGATGTAAGGTGGTGTTCCTCTAGAAGCTGTCTGGAGACAAGGGTTGAAGTATAAGTAGTTTATTGGAGGTGATCCCAAGAAGCGCCGTTGAAGAGTGAGGAAATGAGACAATGAAAGGAAGAGATCCAAAAAAGGTGTATTGTTGAGCAGGTTACCATTATGAACTCTGGGAAAGAAGCATACCAGAAAAGCAATTCTCAAACTTGAGCACAAGCTCACTAGGAGGGCTTGTTAAACACCAGTGACTCGGGCCCCATCCCCCAGAGTGTCCCTGGATTCAGTAAGTGTAGAGAGTAGGCTAAGAATTTGCATTTCTAACAAGTTCTCAAGTGATGTAGATTACAGCTAGTCTGGGACAGTACCCTAAGAACTACTAAATGTCTCAGCATGATCCCACTTGAGGGATGATGAAGCTAGGGAATTTATCCACTAACTCCTTGTCCATCAGTATTTGAGGACCATTTCCAAGGGTATTCACTTTCTGGCACCGAAGTTTATGAAGACCAAGATACTCCCATAACCCAAGAAAGTCTTATTAAGGCCATTGCTAGTGCCTTCCCAGTAGGAAGGCCCTTTGGATTTCAAAGGAAGCTGAGGATGAAGGATGTAGAATCCCTAACAATGATTCGTGTTGTCATATATTTTTGTAAAATGAACAAAAAATATTGTTGTGCTTTCCTTTTATATCTAAATAAGTATTCTTTTTTGTATCTAATTTTGCATTTGCAATTTTTTATTCTTTTTCCTAAAGGGGGCTCCTCAAATTGTCTAAGCTTAGACCCCATAAAATCTGGATTGGTCCAGGGAATTCCCAGTAGGAACACAGACTTAGGTGAGAGGTTTTGGTATAGAATCAGAGTGAGGGTCTGCAAGAAAGAAGAGGAGGCCAGTCCAGGGATAAGAAAAGATTTTAATAGAGGGGAAAAGCAGAATGGAGACTGACCAGGTGTCAGCTCAGTCCCCACACAGCTGCAAAAGGCTTTTATTAGCCTTATTGGTATAGCTGGAATGGGGGAGTGTGCCCAGTGTACTGCTACTGCCAGGGGCTCTACTTTAGTGCAGGCCAGGATTATTGTAACTGCTGCTGAACAAAGTGTACATTCAGGGCAACTTGACCATACTCAGGGGTGGCCATCCTCTATCACCCTATATGAGTAGAGTGATTCTCAGAAACTCTATCTTGAAGCACTCCAGGAGTCTGGGGAGAGCATTGCTTGTTTTCTAAAATGGCTGCACTCTTGTCAGGGTTATGAGAATTCCTTTCTCACATTAGTTTCCTTAGTTCAAAATAACCAGGCTCAAATCCCAGCTCTGCCACTCCCTAGTTGAGGTAGTTTGACCAAAATGCCTACTCTGTCTAAAACTCCATTTACTCATTTACAAAATGGGAACAGTAACCATACTTTCCATACAAAATCAGACAAGGAACAACGAAACAATCTTTGGAAATAGCTGGGCTCACATGTGCTCAACAAATATGAGTACCTTTTGGATCATTATTTGTTCCCGTGGTTTATTGTTTTTTTATCATTTGCCTGGATGATCTCTTTCCTTCAGCCCAGGTAGGAATGAAAGAACTGGGGACAGGAAAAGCGGCGAACTTCGGAATTGGCAGGTCGTCACATCCTCCTGCTTGCCCAAGGGTTCCCCTAGTCCTACTGGCTCCGCCCCCGCATCTGGGCGTCTGCCAGGTTGCCAGGTAACGTCCGTCCGCCCCTGCGCCAGGATTGGCTGTGCGGCTGGCTACCGGCATGCCCTGCGGCTCCCGGAAGCCGACTGGGAAGTGTTTTGAGGCCCTCAGCTGTTTTGTTGCCGGAGAGGCTCCCGGGGCGGCGCAGGCTGAGGCATTTAGGAGCAGTGCCTGGCGGAGCTGACCGCCGGCAGCTGGGAATCTCCGTGGGTCCTCGAACGGGACAGCCTCGCGAGGCTGACAGTCCGCTGCATCCCGCTTGGTGTGTCACTAGGAGTCTCCGGGAGGTCTAAGCCCAGGGAGACCGTGCGGATTTCCCAGCGGCGAGGCACACAGGGACAGCTTGAAGCATCTTCCAGGAGCCGACGCTGGGCGGCCTGAGCACTTCTCCACTGCCCCCTCCCGAGTCACCCAGCTTAGATTTCCAGGACCTATCTTAGCTTATTTGCTTCATCTTCATACAGAAAAAGATGAGACCTTGGGCAGAATGGCCTTGAGAAAAGAAAAATAACTCAAAACAGTCAGTTATGTGAGGTATGCAGCATTTATCAGGCCTAGAGCGACTGGAGTCTGGGACTTCAGTCACACATCCCATGGAAGGGGATAGCAGTTCAGAGGCATTTTGTTCGGGATTAGCGCTTCACCCACATCTTGATATTCTGGAATTTGTGTACAAAGGACCAAAGTATAGCTATATGGCTAATGTTATATTAATGTAAATTCGTGGTAAATAGCTTAGGAACTGCCTCTTTTTTCTTTAAAAACCCACTAGTAACTACTGCTAAACAGTGTATATTCAGGGCAACTGGACTATACTCTGGGGTAGCCATCCTTAAGTTTTGGATATCAATGTACTTAATCATATTTCTGAATCATTCTTAAAGGTTAACAGCCTTTGGAAGCGTTTTGACTTTCTGGTACTGAAAATAACAAAAATGAGTAATAGTAAGAGACGTTGTTACTTGTTTACTTCCTACCCTAGATAAACGTTCTAATGTTGAAATCTAAGTGGAAGATATTAAATCCATTTTGGAGATGATGAAACTAAGACTCAGGGAAGAATTTAATTTGCTGTAACTCACATAGCCCTATGGGGCTAGATTTCCAAACACAGGTAATGCAACTCCAGAGCCTATTTTTTGGATGTCCCAGTCTTTTTAGTCTATTATAAGGAAGTGATGTGATGGGCGTGGTATCTCTTTACTTCCTGGGGGATGAGGGACAGTGTGGGCTCCCTGTAAGGAGAAGGAAAATGGGGAAGAGGAAGAGAGGGATGTTTACAGGAACACTCTTGGGTCTTCAGTTTGACTGGTTGATACCCACACAGGGCAAGGATCTGAGCAGTTGTTTTCTGGATGACTGCCTGGTTAATAAATCAGGAGATGAGACAATTACTGGTTCAAAACTGAGAAAGAGAAAAATCATTATTAGTGGCCTTAACATAGGAAATAACCAAGGAGGACATGATTCCAGCCCCAGGAGGGTAGAGCAGCCTGAGGGCGCAATAAATTATCAAATTCCCACCATCAAGATCTGTTTGTTTTATAAGGTGGCGACATGGAAAAAATTGCTCTCGTGCTTATTAGAAAGAGATGGGCTTACCCTCCACTAGCAAAAATACCCAGAGTTTAGTTTTCCAGGACGGCATGGTGGGGGGCATCCTGATTTTCCAGGGATCATCTGTCTTTTGCAGCTAGGCTCAGGTCAGAAATTTTCTCTAGGTCTTGGGAGTGACTGCAAAACCAGATCTTCAGAAAGACGTGGTTTGGGGGAGGGTTTGGATTTGGGCACTGTTTTGCCCAAAAGCTTGGTTTGCTGCACTTCAAACACGGTCCCAGGGGAGATTTTTTTTTTTCAGAGTGCCTGATGCAGTTTCAATAAGTAGCCAAGGCTGAGGCAGGTGGATTGCCTGAGCTCACAGGTTCAAGACCCCCTGTGGAGGGGTAGAAGAGGAGGGTTGTCTGCCTGGTGAAATGAAGACAATGGAAATTTGGATGGGTGTGGAGGGGTGTTTTGGCCCGCACATGGAAAATTTGAGAGGGTTAACAAGGATGGGTGGGGGGAGCTGTTTTAACCCATGCAAGGAAAACCTAAATCTGAGGGTTCACAAGACAACACAGAGAAGGAATGTTTCGGAGGAGGAGAAAGGCCTGGATGTAGGGAATCTCCCACCATTTGCCTAATTTCTGACAGTAATTATTGAGATCAGTGGGGTTCCCTTTCCTAGGTGCGACATCTGTTGGAAGGGTAGGGGTTGATTTGGGCAGGTCTGCTCTATTTGGGCAGGTTCCTACATTTGACTCTATCATTTTGGGAGGTTTGACGGGAAGTTTGATAAGACGATGTCCAGTGTTAGCCAGATGCCTGGCAACGACTGAGGTCCTGGTTGAGGTCAATGGGCAAATCATCGAAGTTGTAGCAAGTTAGCTTTGGTCAGAGCTTCCTAAGGGACAGAGACAATCTGGGATTCATTTCCAGCACTCCTTGGAGTTTGAAGTCCTTAAACATCTTCAGTGAGTTTTGTTTTTTTTGTCTTCTACTTCTACAAAGGCTCTGCTCCACTTCTGTTTTTACCCCTTCCTCTCTCCTCTACCGCTTGCAATTTGCTCAACCACAGAAGTCCTTTGCTTCTGAAAAGTGGTCAGGTTTCTGCCCTAAACATAAAGAGGACAATCAGCACCAAGTTTTCACTTTTCTTTGCTAATGAAAATAGTGAAAACACTAACCACAAAAGGAGGACTCTTGATAATTGTGTCCTAAATGGAGACTTATCTAGCCCGTGGCTGTCTTTTCAAGGGAGACAATTCTCTATGTTCTTCCTAAAATGTCGGACACCATTTTGGGGTTTGGGGACTTTTGCCTGGGTCTCAGTTTCCCTGCCTATAAAGTAATAAACTCAAATAATATTTGCCATATTAAGAAAAATAATAGGTGCTGTGCCTGTGACTTAAGAAGTAAGGGCGCCAGCCCCATATACCAGAGGTGGTGGGTTCAAACACAGCCCCAGCCAAAAACTGCAAAGAAAAAAGAAAAAGAAAAATAATATTTGTTATATCCAAGTTTTCTAAGCCAATTTTTTTTTTTTTTTTTTTTTTTTAAGAGATAGGGTCTTGCTCTGTTGCCCAGGCTGAAATGCAGCAGCATCATTATGATTCATTGTAGCCTTGAACTCCTGGCCTCAAACAATTCTCTCACCACAGCCTTTGGAGGAGCTGAGACTGTAGGCACGTGTCATCACACCTGGCTAACTTTTTTTATTGTTTGTAGGGATGGGTCTCACTATATTTTCCAGGCTGGTCTTGAACTTCTGGCCTGGAGTGATCCTCTGGCTTTAGCCTTTCAAAGTGCTGGAATTACAGGCATGAGCCACCACACCTGACCCCACCTGTATTTTTTAATTACTTTTTCAGTTGTTTATATTTATTTACTTTTAAAAACTGTGTATCATTACTTTAATGGAAAATCAATATCACCCATCAAATGGAAGGTAAGAAACCACAGAAAGAAATATAAATAAAACAAAATATTGATCAACTCCAGTGGGCATGGCCTTGAACTGAGGTTTAATTTCTTCTTATTAAAAAGGGAGAATGTTGAGGGTGGCGCCTGTGGCTCAGTGAGTAGGGCACCAGCCCCATATACTGAGGGTGGCAGGTTCAAACCAGGCCCTGGCCAAACTGCAACCCAAAAAGATAGCTGGGCGTTGTGGTGGGCGCCTATAGTCCCAGCTACTGTGAAAAGTGAGACTCTGTCTCTGAAAAAAAAAAAAAAGGAGAGACTCTGAAAGCAGATCCCAGGCAAGGAGGCTGCAGGCTGGAGACTGGAAGGAGAGCCTGGTGCCTTCCCTGCTACCTGCATCTTGGCCACCCTGGGACCACCTGTATGATCAGATCACAATCTTTAAGTCTCACTTTATCTCCCTCAGTAGAGTGCTGTGACATCACAGCTCACAGCAACCTTCAACTCCTGGGCTTAGGCGATTCTCTTGCTTCAGCCTCCCGAGTAGTTGGGACTACAGGTGCCCCCCACAACGCCTGGCTATTTTTTGTTGCAGTTTGTCTGGGGCCAGGTTTGAACCCTCCACCCTCCGTATATGGGGCTGGCCCTCTACCCACTGAGCCACAGGCGCCGCCCAAAACTATGCTTTTTTAATGTAGTAAATTTTTTGAAGGTGGAGATGCTTTGTTAACTGTAGCTAAAACAATTCTTAATCAGAAGATTTCTGAAATTCTTATAATTTTCCCCATATTTATCAGAAGTTGTTTACCAATTTAATTTTGTTTGAAGTATGATTTTTTTTCTTCTTCCCAACCTCCTGCAAAGAAAGCAGTGGGTTTCTGCTAATGAACTGAGCAGACATCTAATATTTTATATGCCTTTGAGCTGTGTAACATAGTATTTGGATGGTTGGTAACTTGTTTTATTATGTAACTAATAAAATGGTGATGTGTATTAAAAAAAAAAAAAAAAAGGAGAATGTTGAGTTTTAGTGAGGTGCTGAATAGCAGGAAACAGAAAGTTTGTCCTGCAGGTAATCAGAATTCAAAGAACTGAAAAACTGAGATTCTGAGTTGTTTAATGCTCTGCCTGGTAGCACCTAAAGTCCCACACTTGGAGAAATGGTGGCCATGGTCATCCTTGGAGTCTCCAAGGTTCATGTGAGGTATGCACATGAGAGAGAGAATGCTTTGATTCTCTTAGGGTCTGTGGGGCAGGTAGGGAGCAGGGGATAGCCTTTAGTGGCTCTGTCTCAAGCCTCTCACCTTTTCCCCTGTGTCCCCTTTTCTCAGTGTTAGAACCATCTCAGTAGTTGAGACAGTTGTTCAACTGCTGCTGCATTTTCTCAGGACCCAAAGAAGCAAGTGAGAGCAACTATTCTTACCTTACTTTCTGGAGCAGGGGAGGCTTAACTCATAGAGTTAAGCAGCCCCATTCTGGATCAGAGTCTCTGCACTCACAAAAGATGTCTGAGTAGGAAGGGAACCTTGGGAAAGTGTTCTATGTGGAATAAAATGTAGATAAAATGACACCATCAACACAAGGAAGCGTTAGGAGATCCAGGTTCTGCCCCAGAAGGAACCCCATCCAACTCATGATGGTTGAAGTTTCTGGCTACCACCTCCCACCAACTGACTTTCTCTCTCTGCCAGCTGAGGACCCACATCCTTTCAGGAGGTGGCAGGGAGTCAGTAGGGGTGACAGTCATTCTTCCTGTAGCTGTTCTCTGCACAACAATCTGGGCTTCTAGGGCCTTACCCCCAGCTCAACCCTCAGAGGTACCAGAATGGAGCCTCTTGGCTTTTATTAGGATCATCTGGTCCCTATGCCTTAGGCGTTACCACAGTGACAGCAGAATGGAGCTCTTACTATGAAGTAGCACAGATTCCATTATCTAGAAACTGCTTAGGCGGAAACAAGGAGGCCAAGCAGTGACCAGGGAGGACGCATGGCCTCTGCCTGTGGTCTGTTGGGCACGTTCCTAAGGGGTGGGAAATGGTTTAAGGGAGAGAAGAAAGGGGACTGCTGATGTCTCTACTAATCTGTACTAATCCTGGCTGTCTATCCTAACAAGGCTCAGCTTTGAATATTTAGAAAGCCAGAGGTGAGGGAAATATGAAGTGAGGCACAAATAAAGAGGAAAATAAGAGATCTGCCTGGCTCAGAGGAAGTCCATTCAAACTTCTAGCAGGTAAAAGAAGGGCAAGAGTAGAAATGGAGGCCCACACACTGTGTGTCTCAATATGTAAGTTATAAATCAAGGAGTAGACTTAAAATATATTCGGTCTTCTTTTTACATTGACACATACACCTTTGTAACAACCCAGGTCAGGTTTGAATTTAGAATTCTCTGACTTCTCCGCGTCCTGTTCAGTCGCACAATTCGAGAGGTCTCCTATACGCAAATGTTGATATCCAACCCATGTTTCTCAACCCCGCACCACTTGCAAACAGCCATCTTTTAAGACTGGGAGTGACTTGAGCAGTTTGCCCCTGAGGCCAAAGATCTAAGAAAAGGCCTAACCAGATTCTTACTGCAGGTTCAAGTCCATTTGGGCAAGGGATTCGGGTGTTCCAGGTACCCAGGAGGAGAAAGGGTTTATGAGCTCCAGGCTGTCATGTCTCCTTGGTCCTACAGATTCTTTGTTCCATGGGATAAACTCTGCATCCATCTAAGGGCAACGTTAATAATAACAAGCGCTAATATCTCATATCCTTTTTTTGCAGTATAAAAGGCACTCTGACATGATCAGAAGCACGAGGCCTGGCCATTTTGGCATTTAACCCTTCTTGTTCCCTTCTCCCAGAGCTTTATGAGCAGAAGGCAAACCAGACACAGCTTTCCTCTGAAAAGCAACTTGGATAAAGCACGGCCAGACTTCTGCATTGTTAGCTCATGAAACATTATTAGAAAATGCAATCGATTCAGTTTCTGTTTCAAAGGGTTGCTATTTGGTAATGGCTCATTTCCCTTTTTGAGTCTCAGCAAAATGAAAAACAGTGAATATCACCTGAGCAGCTAATGAGCTCTTGAGAATAGGTAGGAGGTGTGACCCCACCCCTGGCAGGAGGCAGCCTCACATCTGGCCCAGTTGTCCCCAGTTACAAGAATGCCCTTGAGCCTAAGGGGTGAGGGGTAAGAAAACAGTGCACCAGCTGCCACCTCCAAGCCCCGAGACTCCCCCCTCACCCCTTGCGCTCTCTCCCCCTCTCCCCCCTCCTGCCTGAATATTGATGGTGTTGGGCCTCAGCTGAAAGGAGCAGGTGGGAAAGATGCAAGCGAGGAGTAGGCCTGCTGGGTGCCAACCTTGGGGCGTAGCGAAGAAGATGAACTTGGCACTTAGAATGCAAAGGGCTCTGCTCTAAGTCTGTGATCATTTTAAAGGAATGTTCAGTGAGTGTCCACAATGCATTAGCTTCATTAAAGACTTCCTAGTCCTGAGCCCTCAACTGGAACAGCAGCAGATGAAGCCTCCACTTGCTCTCCCTGGGCCAGATGTGAACCCTGACAACCACTTATCACTCAGGTCTAGCACGGTGATCCTCAAAGTGGGCTTCCCAGACCAACAGCATCAACACCACCTTAGAACTTGCTGGAGATGAAGATTCTTGGGTCTCACGCTAGACCTAGAGAATCAGAAACTCTGCATCATCCAAGTGCTTGCAGTGACTGTGATGTGGACAGATGCTGTGGTAATAATCATGAGGAGCTTAAGGGTCAGACGGACCTGGGTTTGAATCTCAGTTCTGCCACTTAACAGCTATGTGTCTGAGTCTTAGTTTTGCTACATAAAACATGGAGATAATGATGTTTCCTCATAGTGGGATTAAATGGATTAAGTAAGATTAGCGAGTTTGGTTCATAGCACTCAATAAACAGTAACTCCTCCATTTCTCTAGAAATCAGATTGACAGGGGACTTTAAGAAGGCCATTGTGAGGCTGGGTGCGGTGGCTCATGCCTGTAATCCTGGGAGGATTGAGGCAGAATTGCTTGAGCTGAGGAGTTCAAGACCAGCCTGAGAAAGAGCAAGACCCTGTCTCTAACAGAAAAATTAGCTGGATTTTGTGGTGGGGGCCTGTAGTCCCAGCTATTCAGGAGGCTGAGGCAGGAGGATGGCTTCAATCCAGGAGTCTGAGATTTCTGTGAGCTAGGTGATGCCACAGTACTCTAGTCTGGCAGCAGAGTGAGATTCTGTCTCAAAAGCCAAACCAAAACAAAACAAAAAGGCTGTTGTGTGGGGATGCTAGTAGTCCCTTCCAGTAGTGTGGCCTCTGGCACATGCCTAAAGCCACCTCCGGCATCCCACGGCCTATGACTGGCTCTCATTACTTGACCAGGACTGAAGCTGTTGGTAGATCTTGTTTATTTCCTCACTTATCTAAAGGGCATCTTCCCACTGCTGAGAGCAGGGGCTCTTCTCTGCATTTATGTCACCGACCAGTTGACAAGACCTGCTGCACTTGCAGGCAGAGGCTCTGGAAATGGGTTACTTTGTTGTTATTCCTCTCCAAAAAAATGGTCAGGATAACCCCTGCCCTGCCAGCCTCACAGGGCAATGAGGAGGAGATGTGATCACTTAACCTGGGGAGAGCTTTACCTGGATTAGCTCATTTAATCTTCCCAAGAACCCCATGAGGATAGATGCTCTGGCAACCCCTTTTTCAGATAAGAGAACTGAGCTGTGGAGAGGTTAAGATACTTGCCAAGGTCACTGACTAATAAGGGACAGAGTCAGAGTTCAAAATCAGGCGATCTGGCTTCGGAATTCCTGCTCCTAAGCACCATGCTCTGTCAGGGACACCGTCTAAACAGAACAGGTTACTGTAGCTTGGCACCCAGAGGCTCTGAAGTCTTCTTGGAATACAGACCCTTTGACAATCTGATGAAGGTGATGGCTCCTTTTCCCCAAGGACGCACAGACTTCTGCCTGTGATCTCAGAGGTTTCACAAATCCCTTATTCCACCTCAGGACCCCAGATTAAGACTTGTGTAAGAGTCTTAAAAGGACATGGGAAGAACGTAGGAAATCCAGAGGCATTAGACCATTCTGCTCTCATTAAACTCCAGGGAGCAGGGCTGAGTTCAAGACAGCAGTGCTGGAAAGGAGGCTTCTCATCCTTCTGTCTAGAGTCAGTGTGTGGGAAGCAGGCTCTTCCCAGTGTAAGGATGACAGCACTAAGAAGGCCTCGGGCTTGATAGATTGGTAGGGTGACTGGAGTACACAATAATCGATCGTATATTTCAAAATAGCTTTAGATACTCAAATGTATCTAAAGAAAAGAAAAATATTTAAGGTGATGGCTATCCCAATTACACTGATGTGATATTTACAAATTATATGAATGTATTGTCACATGCACCCTAAAAATAGGTACATCTATTATGCATCGATTCAAAAATGTAAAACAATGCTACTCTTTTCAATAATGTTTTGTTTTGGAAATATAGTTATATGTCATTTTTATTTGCATTTATTTATTTTTGAGACAATCTCAAGCAGTCGCTCTGGATAGAGTGCTACGGTGACATAGCTCACAGCAACCTCCAACTCTTGGGCTCAAGAGATCCTCTTGCCTCAGTTTTTCTATTTTTAGTAGAGACAAGGTCTCACTTTTGCTCAGGCTGGTCTCGAACTTGTGAGCACAAGCAATCCACCCCCCTTAGCCTCCCAAAGTGCTAAGATTATAGTAACCCATCACTCCTAGCCTCATATATCATTTTTTAAAAGGCCAGGCATTTTAAAATGTCCCAGCTACCTATAGTCCTATAGTCCCAGCTACTTGAGAGGTTGAAGAGGAAGGGTCATTTGATCCCAGTAGTTTGAGGCTGCAGTGAGCTGTGATCTCACATGTGAATGGCCACTGCACTCCAGCCTGGGCAACACAGTGAGGGCTTATTTCTTAAAAATAAATAAATAACATAACATAAAAAAGAAACAAGAAAAGCACTGAGGACGCTCAGTCTCCTTGGGCCTCTAAGACTCCATCTGGAAGAACCTGCTGGTCAATACAGGCCTAGTGCCAGCCCATCTACAGTGGCCCAAGTGTGGTCCTGTCAAGAGGCAGAGGTTGGCCCTGGTGACCTCAGGGCCCCTTCCCGCTCTAGGCATGCATTTGTTTCATAGGAATAGGCAATGTGTTCCTTTTAAGACCTCTCACCACGTCTCAGAGGTGAGCCCCACTCACGGGTCTTTGGCATGGTGGAAAGAGCATACTGGAGGCGTCTGGCACATGAGAGCCACACGCGAGGCTCTGTATATTTTACTCTTGCTTTTGGGAACCAGACGTTCAAGTGCAGTGCCTATAATACCTGCAGCCTCGGTTATTGATGACCAGTGACTCCTCCGGCAGTGAGGCAGGCTGGGTGGCCACTGTCACTCGCACTGGACAAGTTATTCTAAACCCTGCCTCTACCTTCCTACCTCACCCACCCAGGTCCTCAAATCCACAAACCATTTAAATTGGATCTGCTCTTCTCAATCTTCTAAGGCAGCAGGTTGGAGAGGAAAGACGGCTGTCTCTCACTGACAATATTTCTGTTCCCTCTTCTGCGAAACAGAGATGACTGACCCTGCCTGGCAGGGTTACTGAACATGGGCACCGCTGGACCAGAGTAGGTGATCAGCCATTAGCACCTCCACCCTTGTCCTGCTACAGAAGCAGGGCCTGCTCAGGAGCTCCTAGCCGGGAGTGCCCTGCATAGCCTCAGAACTGCAGCCTCTGACCTGTCACCTAGGCCAGATTGCTGCCCCACGTTAATCTCCTTATCAAACCACTTGGGCACAGCCTCAGTGTTCTCATGTTTGCAGTGTGGATAGGCTGAGAATTTTCCAATATTTTAGTCCTGCTTCCTTTTTAAAGTCATTTTTCCATCTTTAAGTCATTTTTCTCCTCTCACATTTTATTATAAGTGGTAAGGAGAAGCCAAGCCATACCTTTGAAACATTGCTTAGAAATTTCCTTGGGTAAACATCAAATTTCATCGCTTAAATTTTACTTTCCAGGAAACACTAGAACACAAACACAATTCAGTCAAGTTCTTTGACACTTTATGACGAGTCTTTTCTCCATTGTTCAATAACGTGTTCCTCATTTCTGTTGGTGATTTCATCAGAATGACTTTCCACTGTCTGCATTTCTACCAATATCCTGTTGAGGATTACTTAGGTATTCTCCAAGGCTTTTTCTAAACTCTTAAGCTTTCTTCTAAGCTCTCCCCTTTTCTTTCTGATCCCTCACCAGCCTTGAAAGTTCTGTTCATGGCAATATAGGATTTTCCTACCTATACCTTAAAACTCATCCAGCCTCTCTACCCATAACTCAGTTCCAAAGTGGCATCCATATTTTTAGGTATTTGTTACAGCAGCACCCTACTCCTGGTACCAATTTCTGTCTTAGTTGTTTGGGCTGCTTTATAACAAAAATATCATAGACTGGGTAGATCATATAAACAGAAAGTTATTTTCCACAGTTCTGGAGGCTGGAAAGTGCAAGATCAAGGCTGCAGCAGGTTTAGTGTCTGGCGTGCGCCCGCTCCTTGGTTCACAGAGGGCCATCTTCCTGAGGTTCCCACATGGAAGAGAGGGTGAAGGAGCTCTCTTTGGGCTCTTGTATAAGGTCACTAATACCATTCATGAGGGCTATCCCTCATTATCTAATCACTTTCCAGAGTCCCTACTTCCTAATACCATCAAATTGGGGGCTAGGATTTGAACCTATGAATTTGGGAGTACATAACCATTCAGTCTGTAGCACCAGGCTTTACTGGAAATGCCTTCCATGCATTACCAGCATACCATAATAACCAGCTATAAGCTCAATACTACAATCTCTCCTATTGTTCACATGAGGGAGTAAGTGGTGAGGACTCAAACCTATGCAGGCTGACTCTAGAGCCTAGGCTCTCATCATAACCATGTTGGAATTTTGACCCATTTCGAAAGGACACCTGAGTTCATGGCTATGTGTTCATCATGGAGCTGGGATAGGTGCTGGGGTGCCCAACCTTCCAACTGAGGCATAGAAAAAAATCAAGCAGTTTGCCCAAAGGACAAAGTGAGTAGTAGAGCTTTGTCTGAGGCCTCAGACTTCCAGCTTTCAGCCCAGTGCACCCTGCCCTCAGGTCAGGCGTGTCTGGGTGGGCAGACTCACACAAGGGGCCTGAGCGTCAAAACAGACATCAGGTACTAGGCCTGGGTGGGGGCAGGCAAGGGGCCAGGCGAGTGTGCAATGGGTTCAGGGTATAAACTGCCACAGAAGTGCAGCTGAGCATTGCAGCAAGCTGTTCAGGCAGCAAAAAGTGAAAGAACACTAAGTTTGCTAAGGATCTTCTGCGTGTACTTCCACATACAGCACTGGGCTTATTTAATCCTTTCTACAGCTCTGGGAGGCTTCTCATTTTAGACATGGGAAAAAGGCATCTGCAAGACTTGGCCAAGGTGACCCAGCTAGGAGGGTGTCAGATTACCCTTCCAGCCTCTATCCAGGTACCTAGAGCTGTGACTGTCTATTCTTTGGCCCTATGCTGTGGCCCTGGAGCCCCTCTGACTTCTTGTCAAGGGCAGGAACTGTTCTTGTGGGGTGTATAGGGCCAGTGGGTCAGTTGGCTGGAATCATGTAGGGGCAGAGCGCATGGCACTCTCTTTCTCTCTGGCACTCTCCTTTGGAGCCAAGCCCAGGAAAGCCTGAAGTTTAGGTCATCATCTCATGCTGAGGCTGCTGCCACACCTCTCAAGTGGCTAAAGACTGGGTAGGAACAGAGGGTGTGCACTGTGCCCTATAAAAGTCATGAGCCCTGGTGTAGCTCCTGCCTGTGTGGGCTGCAGAACGGGTGATAGGTGACACACTAGCTTAGCAACTGGTCAGAACTGTAGGACTTACTATTATCGCCCTTTCACAGATGAGGAAATGAGACTCAGGAAAGTTGACTCACACAGCCAGTGTCTGGGAGGGCTGGCAGCAAGACTTCCTGACCCCCAAGACTGTGTCCCCAAACCCTGCTGTACCAAGATAGGTCCATCAGCAGCAAGCATCGTGGAGGTGGCTGCAGCAGCAGGGGCTGGTGTGGGGAAGGAGGGGGATGTGGGATCTGTAGGGGACAGGGCTGGGGATTGGAATGGGGTCAACAGGACCCTGTCCCCAACAAAGACTGACAAGTGTGGGCCTGACATGAGCCAGGGTCAAAATCCATGGGGCACAGTCCAGCAGGGGGCCTGGCCAACTGCACTGGTCAAATCAACTCAGGCCAGGGCCAGTGGCAGAGTTCTGTGCAATAATCAATTTAGCATAAAATTCCAGCCAGGCCACCCAGTGCCCGTAGCATAGTGGTTACAGCACCAGCCTCAAACACCGAGGGTGGCAGGTTCGAACCTCCCCTACGCCAGCTAAACAATGACAACTGCAATAAAAAAAATAGCCGGGCGTTGTGGCGGGCATCTGTAGTCCCAGCTACTTGGGAGGATGAGGCAAGAGAATCGCTGAAGCCCAAGAGTTTGAGGTTGCTGTCAGCTGTGATGCTACAGCACTCTACTGAGGACAACATAATGTGACTCTGTCTCAAAAAAAAAAAAATTCCAGCCAGGCCATGAAGTGAAGAAAAGGGCTGACAAGTGTCAAGAACCTAGGAGAAAGTCGAGGCTCAAGTAGGGGATCAAGAAGGTAGGGTGCTGGGCCAGGTGAGGTGGCTCACGCCTGTATCCTAGCTCCCTGGGAGCTAGAATAAAATATGTCAACAGGTTTGCCCCCCCCATTCTGCTTAGAGGAAGAATGTAAAAGAGTGACATTTTCTCAGAAGCCAGCATCACCCCTCCGTTTGATTAGGAGGCCCGAGTCTCCTCTCAGGGGCACTGGGTAGAAAGCAGCTAAATGAGGGGTCTCTGCTAGTAATATCACCCCTCGTTCAAGTCCCCATGCACCTAAGAATGAGCATTTTCTTAGAAGTCCCTGTCACCCACTAGGTGAAGAGCCCATTCATGTGGCTGCCTGCCTCTGGCTTTCTTTGTTGAATAAAAGGAGGAAAATAAAAGTGTGTATGGTGCCTTAAAAACTGCCCCTTGGGATTAAATCAGAGAATGATTAGACAAAGGCAACTTCTCAGGGGGACCTCCTCTAGCTCCCTCACCGAAAAATCTCCTCGATAGTGAGTTTTGCTCACTCCCCAAACATATGAGCAGGTTCACAAGTCCACTGGGGGCACATGAGACTTAAGCCCCAGAGTAGCTGAACCCCACAAGCTGCTCTAACAGCAGAGGGGAACAAGAATGACTTAACTCCCCTGTCCACCCCTCTGCCTGGATGGGAGGGAATCACACTTTGTGAAATACCCACGAAAGCATTTTGCCCACAAAGGAGAGTGGGCAAAAGCTTGGAGGGTCCCCCTGATGAGCCAAGCAGCCAGCCCCTCCCAACTAAGAATGGCTTTTCCTCTCCCAGAGAGGTTGGCGGGCCTTAGTTCTTCAACTCAGCACCACATCAAGCATGGGCATCATCACCACAGGTGGGCTAACTTCAAATCATCACTCTTAACAGGGATGCCTCCTCCTCTCTGAAAGCCACCCCATGTCAGCAGAGCACATGACAGACCCCCGCTGCTCCTTCCCTGATAGCTCCAGGGTGGTCCCCAGCTCCACGCTCAGACACTGCTGGCTTACTTTGAAGCAGGCATGCAGCCCATTTCTAAAACACCTGAGGTTGAGATGAGTCACCAGCTAGATCGGCCCCCCAAACAATCCACAGATTAAAGCTGGTTAAAGAACCAAAGGGGAGATATCAGGATTCTGTGAAGGAGGGGGAGGGTTTTTTTTTTTTTAGGTATTGAGTCTCAGAAACCCTTTCAAAAGTGTTCTCTTCAGTTCTCCAGCCAAGGAGAGGGAGTGTGTACTGAGACGGAGACAGTGGGGAACAGAAACTGCTGCCCCTGGGGGGATTACTGTTTCCCCGCTAATCAGCCTCTGCAGGACTCCACAGAGCCGGAGCCAGAGCCAGCCAGCACCAGCCAGCACCAGCATACTCCTGCAGAGAAGGAGAGGGCTGATTTACAGTTCTCAGGGTCGCCACTTCTTGGGGGCAAGCTTTGTTCTTTCTGCAAGACTCTTGGGGGGGGGGGAAATATATATATATATATATATATATGTATTTTGAGACAGAGTCTCATTTTGTCACTCTGGGTAGAGTGCATGGCATGATAGCTCACAGCAATCTCAAACTCTTGGGCTCAAGAGAGCCTCTTGTCTCAGCCTCCTGAGTTGTTGGGACTACAGGCACCTGCCGCAACACCTGGCTATTTTTTTAGAGATGGGGTCTCACTCTGGCTCAGGCTGGTCTCGAACTCCTGACCTCAAGCAATCTACCCGCCTCAGCCTTGCAGAGTGCTAGGATTACAAGCGTGAGCCACCGTGCCCAGCCCTTTCTCCAAGACTCTTAAGAAAGAACCCCCCAGTCTGATCTGCTTCCTTTCTGATTCCCAAGCCAGCCTGCTCTCCTTGTGGGAGCCTTTGAGGCACCAGAAAAAAAATGTAAATTACTATTTGTGTCACGGGATCACATAGGTGAGGGGGTATCACAGTCTCCCAGGTGGGGCAACAGAACCCAGGCATTGTCCGTTGAAACATCTTCATACACAACTACTCTTTTCTTTTTTTTTATTAAGTCATTTGTCCATAGATCATAAATATTTATGGGATTCAATGTGTTGATTATTTGTACACATTGGAGTGCTTACATCTTACTAATCAACATAGCCTTCACCTCATTTACCCAATTACAGTATTAAGACATTTGTGTTCTACACCTGATAGATCCATCTTGAACTTGCAATATGCTCCTACTCTTAACAAACCAGAACAAAGCAACGCCTAATTCTGGGGATCGAAGCTTCTGAGTGCCACTGACGTTTTATTAAAAAGAAACCCATGAAAGCCAAGGTGGTAGCTGCCCCCATACACTCTCTACCGGCTCCTGCCCATAGCTTAAGCCAAAGGGGCACCAATCAGAGGAGGAAGGGAGGGAATTATAGCTGGCTGGCTATGTGCGTCCCCAAGCAGGGTCACAGCTCTAGGTTCTAGAAGGAGCCCTTCCTCTCTTCACATCAGGGCTGGGCTAGAATGACCTATTACTAGTTCTTAGACAGAATGCATATCCCCTGGAGGTTCCTATACCTGCTCTTAGAATATCCTCAAGTTAACCAATTTGAGTATGCTGTTGCCTGCCAAGACCCTGACTAACATAGGCACCACTGAGGCTTACATTGAATACTCAAGTATTTATTTATACCCTTAAACCAATGGCCTTGAACATGTTGTTCAAGAGCCATCTTCTTGATGTTGTAAACACAAAGATTACAGGCCATAGGATCTGTTTGAAAACCCAGGCCTGACACGCTGGGTCCCTAGCACATGGAGACCCTCTGGGGCCCTCTGGAATGAAGTGTTTATGGAAGGCCCATCTTTCTGGGTTTTCCAGTCTGGTCGGTGGGTGATCTTTCACTCACAGAATGTACGGGTTCGCTCACATTTGAGTCGAGGGCCTGAATACTGGCCATCCCGGGGGACCTCCATTCCAGGGGGGTCCCTTAGGGGAGGGAGGGCTGAAATTCTCTCACATCTTGCTGTCAGCTAGGAGTAACGCTGGAAGAATACAAAGAGCCTGCAGCAGGGTTTGAGCACTGGCTTTGTAACAACTCAGAGTCAACCGCTGGCAAAACCTTTCTGAGGGGCTATAGAGAAGGTGGAATGTTAACCACCAGCTAGGAAGGTGAGCCCCTGCTGTCTAGCTGTGTCTTCTTCAATTGTGTCAGGAATGGCTTCATATGGCTCTGTTAATGTGTCTGCAATGCCTCTGCCTTGCACAGGATGGGCATGGACAAGGATCACTGGCATCTTGGGGGAGATACGGCCCTGAGGGTGCTTTGCTCTGCCCCAAATGGAACTCTAGCACCTTCCTCCACACCCCCTAAGCCATCCAGGCTCTCCCTTCCCATCTTCCAGGGGCTCTGAAGCATCAGGCAGCCCAGATGTCCTCACAGTGTCCCTCCTAGATGAGGTGTCCCAGCAGGGAAGAGCAGGCTGAGCCCAGCAGCAAGCCCACATTTATGTACAAGGACAATACCACGCCTGTGGCCTCGGCCAGCTCCCTGGGCACAATCTTTGGCCCGTAGATGAGAGCCAAGGTGCTGAGGTAGCCATTGCTGAGTCCCAGCAGGGAGCAGAAGATTACGGGGAAGACATCGGACTTGAAGACCACTACCTGCAGGTGGTCCCGGGGCTGGTAGTTAGAGAGCACAAAGAGGGGGACGAGGCAGGTCCGAAGCAGCACGAGCCCTGGGAGCACCTTGCTCTTGGGCCCTGGCATCTGGATCCAGGCCGTGAGCTGCCGGCCACACAGGTCAGCGAAGTTGTACAGGAGGAAGGTGGTGAGGGGTGTGAAGAACTTGGTGGTCCACAGTGAGCCCGAGCCCTTGTGGAGGGACTCGATGTTGGTGCAGATGGCGGGGTAGATGAGGCTGCTGATGAAGAAGATATAAAGGACACAGAAGCCCAGGTTGGCTGTTGTCTTCAGGATGGGACGGAGGGGTGGTGCGTGGGACTGACTGGGTCCAGGGGCCACCAAAGGGGAGCCGAGGGTGTCCTGGGGCAGCTCCTCTTCACCAGAAAACCCGTGGGCTGGACAAACAGGCCTCATGTAATACCTGTAGGATGGAGAGAAGGTCACCATGAAGCAAGTTGCTTGGGATTTCCAGGGAGCAGGAGAGCGCAGAGTCAGCACAGCCAGGAGTGGTGCTCAAGACAGAACTTTAAGCCCAACAAATAAAGCCTACGCCCCACATGGCTCAGCAGTCCTGGATTCCCTGAGATGCTATATACTGTTGTGGGGTGGCTGAAGGAGGCCTGAACCCTCCTTGGCCTGTGTGCCACGATATACTCCAGTCCCTTATTCTGGGGTGGGGTGGGGGGGTGGCTGTGCCATGAGCAGGAACAGAGGAAACCAGCAATGACCACCACATGGTAAGTCTAGGCTCTAGTCCTGACTCACCTGATGTTTTTGGTTATTGTTGTTATTTTTGTTATTTTTAGACAAGGTCTCTGTCAGCCAGGCATCATCATAGCTCACTGCAGACTCAAACTCCTGGGCTCAAGTGATCCTCCCACCTCAGCCTCCCTGGTGGGATTACAGGAATGTGCCACCATGCCTGGCTAATTTTAAATTTTTTTGTAGAGACAAGGTCTTGCTATGTTGCCCAGGCTGGTCTTGAATTCCTGGGCTTCAGCAATCTTCCTGCTTTGCCCCCTAAGGTACTGGGTTTACAGACATGAGCCACACTGTGCTTGGCCATGGCTCACTTTTTTTTTGTTAGGTTTGGGAGTGAGGAGATAAAAATAAAACAGCATGTAAATATACAGAACTTTATCTAGGTAGGCGTGGCAGTGGGCGCCTATAGTCCCAGCTACTCAGGAGTCTGAGGCAAGAGGAGCGCTTGAGACCAAGCGTTTGAGGTTCCTGTGAGCTATGATGCCACGGCACTCTACCCAGGGTGATGAAGTGAGTCTCTGTCTCAAAAAAACAAAACAAAACAAAACAAAAACATCAACACTCTGGTATATATCATTTCATGTACATACAAATACCACACATTCACAAAGTTATATTTCTTAAGCAAAAGTAGGATTAAACTATATATATTATAAAACTTTCTACAACACTATAATGCCTACATATAAATAAATATATATATATATAAATATATATATTTATATAAATAACACATATATACCTTACTTAACTGTCTAAAACATGCATAACTATTATACATAAATGCGTACATATAACTGCCTAAAGAACAACATCTGTGGCCATCCGTTCACACAGGAGCACACAGCTCTATGTCTCTCTGCTGTGCTGTGCGTGACAGTTCACTATATGCACAGATAATTAAACCCCTCCCCGAATGACAGATATTTAGGTTGGCTCCAACATTTCACTACTATGAGTAACAAAACAGACTTCGCTATTACAAATGAACATCCTTATACATAAACTCTTTCATGCTAATATTTTGGTAGGACAGATTTCTAGAAGAGGAAATTGCTGGATTAAAAGGTTTGCACCTTTATTTTTATTTATTTATTTATTTATTGTTTGAGATAAGAGTCTCAAGCTGTTGCCCTGGGTAGAGTGCTGTGGTGTCACAGCTCAAAGCAATTCAAATTAATGGGCTTAAGCAATTCTCTTGCCTCAGCCTCCTAAGTAGCTGGGACTACAAGCACCTGCCACAAGGCCCGGCTATTTTTTGGTTGTAGTTGTTATTGTTGTTTGGCAGGTCCGGGTTGGATTCCAAACTGCCAGCTCCAGTGTATGTGGCTGGCGCCCTAGCTGCTGAGCTACAGGCGCCAAGCTAAGGTTTATACCTTTAAAAGTTTGATAGATAATGATAAGCTTCCCTCCAAATAGGTACTACCAATTTCTCTCTGCTCTGTACCACTTGCACAACCTGAATGAAGCAGCCTGCTCTGTTAATCGCTCTGAAAGCACTTGTTTCTTTCAAAAGACTGATTACAATCTATAACCATGGCATTGGTTTATAGGTTTGTCAACTGTGTCCTTTTAGGAAAGACAGCTCCCCAGAGTAAGAACCATGTTTGGTTGCTTCTTGTTAAATCTCCAGGCACAGAAGAGCTCTTAAATGCTGAAAACTGGTAAATAACCTCTGACAGTGTTGTCCCCCCACACTGAATATCATAAATCTTTTCCACACTCTTCAACACTAAATATCATAAATCTTTTCACCTTCTACTACTCTGCCTGGTGAGAAAGCATGGGTCACTCTGTCTTGCTGTGTGAACTTGCCTAGGCTACTCAACCTCTCTGGGCCTCAGGTATCTGATAACCAAGAGACACAGGCTCACTGTATTAACAGCTCAAACAGAAGGACTTGGTGTATGTATGGGGGAAAATAGTAGCTCGGTGACAGCTACGTTCTGGTTTCAACTTTGCCTCTGCCTTCCTGTGTGACTTTGGGGCTGGGTATGTACCTCTCTGAGCTTCAGTTTCTTTTTTTGTGAAATGCAGATTTTACAGGCCCATGAGGTGGTTTTTAGTTTTTGTTTGTTTTGATACAGAGTCTCACTCTGTTGCCCCTGGTTACAGTGCTGTGGCATCATAGCTCACAGCAACCTCAAACTTCTAGGCTCAGGCAATCCTCTAGCCTCAGCCTCTGAGTATCTGGGACTACAGGCTCCTGCTACAATATCCAGCTAATTTTTCTATTTTTAATAGAGATGGGATCTCACTCTTTCTCAGGCTGGTCTTGAACTCCTGAGCTCCGGTGATCTACCCACATTGGCCTCCCAGAGTGCTAGGATTACAGATGTGAGCCACCGTGCCTGCGCCCGGCTGGGCTCCTGCCAGCCCTCCTATCCTAACAGCCAACAGGCAAGTGGGAGTGTTCCACCCCAGAATCGCTCTTGCAAAGCTGAATGGTGTACTTCAGCTTTGAACCCTGTCTGGTTTCACAATTACTGTCTAGGGAAAGGAATATTTTTACTTCCCTCTCAGAGTTAAGTCCTTGTCTTAAGTCTGTTCTGAGGAAGCTCTGCACCAAGTTTCTCTGGTTGAAGCTTTTCCTCCTAAGTTCTTTCAAATCTTACAACCTCATCTCACGCTTCCAAGTACAGTCTCAGTGTCCCTGGGAGCAGAGTTTTCTCTATGAGCTCCATCCTCAGATGAGTGTCTATAAACTTAGAAATCTCGTCTTAAGTTTTAATCAGCAAAGAAACAGAAGCTTCCACAGGACAGCACAGCCCTGGGTGTTCTTGGTCTCATATGCTTAGTTAGAAAGGCCTTTGGCTTGCCCAAATGAGACTAGAAAGTATGGTGACTTACCGTCCTGGTTTTAGTACTAAAAGTCCCTGTCCTAGGAATTCTTTCAGTTCTCTGTAAACAGGGAAGGTTGGCCACCCTACTGGAAACACACACCCCATTACTCTGAGACAGGACACAGAAAAACAGCACAGGGAGTGGGGGCCCTCCTGCCTCTCTGCTCATTCATTGCTTCAAAAATAATTTTGATTTTATTTATTTAGTCTTGGAGGTGGGGTCTCACTATGTTGCCCAGACTGGAGCACACTGGCTATTTACAGATGCAATAGCTCAGTGTAGCCTTGAAATCCTGGGCTCAAGTGATCCTCGTGCCTCAGTCTCCTGAGTAGCTGGGACTACAGGTACCTGCTACCATGCCCAGCTAAAAAAAAAAGTTTGTAAGTAACAACAAGGTGGCAGGCAGTGTCCAGGGCGTTGGGGGCACAGTGAGCCAGCCAGACCCCAGGAATCATAGGGATGTCAATGTGGAACCACACCTAGACAATTTTTTTTTTTTTTATTAAATCATAGCTGTGTACAGTAATGCAATCATGAGGTACAATGTGCTGGTTCCATATACAGTCTGAAATATTTTCACTGAACTGGTTAACATAACCTTCATGGCATTTTCTTAATTATTGTATTCAAACCCTTATACTCTACACTTAGTAAGAGAGTCTCCAGAAAGAGATACAGCCATGCTCACACCTGGATTTTAGCTCAATTAGACTGCTATCAAACTTTTAATAAAGAGAAATATAAAATGATAAATTTGGGTTTTTTTATAAACATTTCTTTTTATTCAATGGTTACATATAGTTGGACAGTTTCTAGGGTACATGTGATAGTTTGATACAGACATACAACGTGCAATGATCAAATCAGGATAATTGGGATATCCATTTCCTCAAACAATTATCAGTTATTTGTATTGAGAACACCCCAAATCCACTTTTCTATTTATTTTGAAATATACAACAATAGATCATTGCTCAGTATAGTTTTCCTATTGTGCCACTAAAACTGGATCTTACTGTTTCTATCTAACTATATTTTTATATCCACTAACAAAACCTCTATTTATTAGTCCCCACTACTCTATCTCTAGTCACCATTATTTTATTCTTTAGTTCCGTGAGATCAATTTCTTTAGATCACCTATAAAAGTGGGAATTCTAGTAATAATTTGTTGTAGCAGAAATATAAAAACCAATACAAGAGTAAATGGATTTTTTAAAAGTTATTTTTACTTTGAGCTTCAGCACATCGCCATATGCACCCATAACACACATAGTCCTTGAAACATATATGCAGAATTTAACACTTAATTATAAGGGATTGTTACTATTACTCATTGCTGTTTCCCAAAGCTCATCTTTTTCCCTCTTTAGTTACAGTTTCCCCCAAATATGGCAATCATTCCTAGATTTTTGAATTTTTTTTTTTTTTTTTTTTTTTTTTTTTTTTTTTTGTTATTTGAAAACATTCATGGAGCACAGATGCTTACAATAGATGGAAGTCATGTTTTTTTTGTGTCAATCACCAGGAGTGTCAATTGTACCCAACAGGTAAGTTTTCATCTCACAGCAACCCATCTACCCTCCTCCCTGCTTGGTTTCCACTTTCCTTTATATCTTTTTATGCCCCGTGTGCCCATAATTTAGCACCCACTTAGTAGTAAAAACATGGTGCATGTTTTTTCATTGTTGAGATATTTCATTAGGATAGTGGTCTTCAGTTCCATCCAAGCTACTCCAAAGGACATTATTTCATTAATTTTAATGGCTAATTAGTACTCCATGGTATATACACAACATACATGGGTATGTGTGTTAATACCACAAATACATATCAAATATGTACCATATTATAACATATATACTAATATATACACCATACATATAACATATACCATATATATACATACATACTTACATATATATATACATATATAGTATTTTCTTTACCAATTCATGAATTTATGGGCACTTGTGTCAATTGCACACCTTGGCAATTGTGAATTGAGCTATAACAAACATTCAAGTGCAGGTGTCTTTTTTATAAAATGATTTATTTTCCTTGGAAAGTAGGATTCTTGGATTGAATGGTAGATCAATCTGCATTTAATATTTGTAGAATCTCCATACTCTTTTCCATAGTGGTTGTAGTAATTTGCAGCCCCACCAACTATGTATAATTGTTGCTTTTCTCAGCATCCATGCCATCATCTTATGTTTTCAGTTATTAATAATGACCATTGTGATAAGAGTAAGGTGATTTATCATTGTAGTTTTAATTTGCATTTTCCTAACAGTGATGGTGAAAATGTTTTTAATATGTTTATAAGCCATTTCTCTATCTTCTTTTGAAAACACTTGTTCATGGCTTTTACACATTTTGTTTTAATAACTTTTTTTCTTTTTTATTATTTGGTATTCATTGAAGGTGCAAAGAATTAGGTTACACTGATTGAATTTGTTAAGTAAAGTCCCTCATAATTGTGTCCCACCACCAAGAGATGTGCCATATGCCATAACCCCCATTCCCTTTCTCCTCCCCACTACCCGCTTCCTCCTTCCCCTACTCCCCACCTTACATTAGATCATCGACTGTGTTCATATTAGAATTGCGTACATTGGTTTCTTGCCTCTCCATTCTTGTAATGCTTACTAAGAAGAATGCATTCCAACTCCATTCAAGTTAATGCAAAATATGTAAAGTCTCCATCTTTGTAATGGCTGAATAGTATTCCATGGTGTACATATACCACAGCTTGTTAATCCATTCCTGGGTTGGTGGGCATTTAGGCTGTTTCCACATTTGGGCAATTATAAAATGAGCTGCAATAAACACTCTAGTGTAAATGTCCTTATAATACAATTTTTTTTTTTCCTTCTGAGTAGATGCCTAGTAATGGGATTGCAGAATCAAATGAGAGGTCTAATTTGAGTTATTTGAAGGTTATCCATAATTCCTTCCCAAAAGGTTGTATTATTTTTCAATCCCATCAGCAGTGTTAAAGTGTTCTCTTCTTTCCACATCCACGCCAGCATCTGCAGCATTGAGACTTTGTGATGTGGGCTGGTCTCACTTGGTATAGGTGAGATCTCAAGGTGGTTTTGATTTGCATTTCTCTGGTAATCAGGAAAAATGAGCATTTTCTCAAATGTTTGTTAGTCTGTCTTAATCAGAGAAGATTCTGTTCATATATCTTGCCCAGAGTACATGGGATTGTTTACTCTTTTTCTGTTGATTAATTTGAGTTCTCTGTAGATTCTTGTTATCAAGCCTTGTATGATTCATAATATAAAAATATCTTTTCACAGATCTGAAGGTTGTCTTTTTGTTTTATTTGTTGTGTGTTTAGGTGTGCAGAAGTTTTCAGCTCTATTAAACCCCATTTTTAATTTTGTTTCTGTTGCAAAGGCTGCTGAAGTATTTGTCATAAAATCTTTCCCCAGTCGAAATTATCAAGAGTTTTCTTCCAATATTTTTATTGTTTCATGTCTTAGATTTAAATCTCTTATATACATCTTGAGTCAGTTTTTGTCGGTGGTAACAGGTGTGGGTCAAGTTTCACCTTTTTCATGTGCTTATCCAGTTTTCTCAGCACCATTTGTTGAATGGGGATTCTTTTCCTCACTGTATGCTTTTGTTAGGTTTATCAAAGATCACATGACAAGTAGAGACTTGTTTCATCTCTTCATTTTCTATTTTGTTCCATATGTCCATGTCTTTATTTTTGTGCCAATACTATGCTGTTTGATTACCATAGACTTATAACTGCTTTAATCTTGCTGCCCATTATTGGTCATCAAGGTTTTTACTTAGTCTTGACTTAAGCTTGTGAAGTTGGATATTTCTAGGAATTTATCTATTTCCTTATGTTTTCTAATTTGTTTACATAAATGTTTTTATACTATTAGTGGATGATATTTTGTATTTCTGTGGTATCAGTTGTGGTGTCTTCTTCATTTCTGATTGAGTTTATTCAAGTTTTTTCCCTTCTATTTATGATCAACCTGGCTAGTGGTCTGTCAATTTTGTTTCTTGTTTTGTTATGTTTTATTTTACAAATAACCAACATTTTGTTGTATTGATCTTTTGTATATTGGTTTGGAATTTCCTTTTATATTAAAAATGAAAGACTTCTTTCAAATTTTATACAAGTAGAATTCACCTAAGTTAGTTTTTCTGAGTTTTCTTTTTTCTTTCTTTCTTTCTATTTCCTTTTTGCAAAGGCCCTGTAGACATATATTTTCACTTTGTGTATAACTATGTATTGTATTTCAAAGTAATATAATTGTAAATTTATTGAAGTTAATGTCAAAGAGCACTGGGTTAATTCTAATGGGTGAGTAACAATTTTCTATGACTATTTTCACACATGTACCACAAAAATATATTTATGATTTACAGTAGAATATTCAGACAGGAGTGAAATTATATTAGGTGTGGACATAACACTTTTGCACAAAGGATAGCATTAATGATTGTCTTTCAGATTAAAATTTTTTGAAGGTTTTTTTTTAATTTTTAGTGTTTGTTATTATTTTCCTATATGTGTATTCTGTTTTGTTTTTTGTTTGTTTGTTTGTTTTGCATTTATACTGTACTGTCTTTATCCATTTGGGGTGCTATAAAAGAATCTGTGAGTCTGAATAGTTTATATTTTAAAAAAGTTTTATTTTGGTTCATACTTCCATGGGTTGTACAAAAATTCCTGTGTCTAATTCTGTACTGATGAGGGCTTCTTCCAATTATGACAGTAGATGAGGAGAATTTGAAGTGTCACATAATGAAAGATAAAGAAAGGATGGGGAAGAGATGGTCCAGGAACCTTTTAACAATCCATTCTAACTGGAGCTAAAAGAGGGAGAATCCATTCATTGCTATAAGGATTATAAACTAAGCTATTCCAGATCCACCCCCATAACCAAATCCCTACCATCAGACCTCACCTCCAATGCTGGTGATCAAATTTCAACATGTGATTTTCAGTAAACAAATGTACAAATTATATCTCAATGCTTGAAAATTATAGTATTGTCAAGTTTGTGGCTCAGTGACATTTTTTATCACTTCTGAATAACCTTTCAACCAGTATCTGTTTTCAGTTAGAACATCTGATTTCTACTTTTTTGTTGTTGTTGCTGTTCCTTTCCTACAAGAGCACAACAGACATAGCAGGCCTTAGATTGATATTGCCTGTGTCTTTTTTGATCTTCTTAATTTTTTATGTTTTTTTTTCCCCCTACTTCAGCTTGTATATTTTCTATTAACTTATCACCTATTACAACAGTCCTCTCCTCTGTTGTGTCTATACTGCTGTTATAAAAATCCTACTGGGTATTTCATTTTGTTTCTTCTAGAGTTTTATCTATATTCCCTATCTATCTATGTATAGATTTTTTCTTTCTTTTTTTTTTTTTTTGAGATAGTCTTCCTCTGTTACCCTAGGTAGAGTGCCATAACGTCATAGCTCATAACAATCTTAAACTATTGGGCTAAAACAATCCTCTTCCCTCAGTTTTTCAGAGATGGGGCCTTGCTCTTGCTCAACTAGTCTTGAACTCGTGAGGTCTACTGATCTGCCTGCCTTCGCCTCCCAGAATGCTAAATTACAGGCATGAGCCATTGCACCTGGCCCCTTTTATATATTTTAAATAGTAGTTCTGTGTGAAATTTACTCTTGTCTTCTTTATGGAAGGTTTATTATAATTTTTAATAGACTATATCTATAGTTTCATCATTTAAATGTTTGTTTGCTCTGTTTCTATTCTGTAATGTCTTTTAATTTTTCTTCCTGTCTTCTAGCATGCTTTATACTTTTTTTTACTTTTTGTTATATGATGCTTGTAACAATAAATATCCTGGACAATTTTAACAGTTTCTAAAAATGATTTGATTTTCTATTTAGGAACAGAGTGTGAGCAGTAATCATTATTTAATCAGGAATTTGATTAAATCTAATTTATAATTTATAATGTGTTCCTTTTGGGGGGGTAATACCTTAAAATCAAATGACATGTTTTTCCAAATTGCCATATGCAGAAAAAGAAAACAAAAACAAAAACAAAAACAAAATCACCAACAGTAGATGATCTAATACAAGGGAGACGGTAGGGTAATAAGGAATCAGGGAAAGGGAAAGAGGAAGGGATCTAAGGAGTCACAGTGTATGGCATACCTCTTGGAGTGGGACACAATTACAAGAGGGACTTTACCTAACCAACACAATCAGTATAACCCAATTCTTTGTACCCTCAATGAATGCCAAACAATAAAAAAATTGCCATATGCAGTCATTGTTTTGAAGTTACACTTTATCTTATTACTTATAACCAAAATTTTAGCTTTTTCATGCATTTAAGAATTTTATGAAATATTTTAAATTTTTATTTTCTTACAGAATTGGTATTTGTTTTTAATAATTTTGATCTCTCATTACAATATACTTTCTGAAAATAATTATTTCTGTACTTTCTCTAATTCACACATATTTTTACTTACATACATGCATACATACATAATTTCTTTTCTAACCTTAAAGTAGATATTTGAAGTGTGTTGAACAATATAGCTGTAAAAACTTATAAGCACATGTTATACTCAATGAAGGCAGAATTAATCAATTTTCTTTTTTTTTTTTTAAGGCAAAGTTCCTCTTTTTTTTCTTTTTAATTCTTTTTCTTTAGTAAGCCATAATTGTGTACATGGATGCATTTATGGGGGTATTAACATTTATATACTAGCACACAAACTTAATATAATCATTTGCAATTTATCAAAATAATAGTTCTGCTCAAAAGGATTATCTAATAAATTCTTCACCAAGAATCCTGAGTTCTCCCATGTTATATATTTTAAATAATAAGTAAAAATATGTTTGCTAGGGAATAAACCTAGGTAAGTTCCCTTGTTCAGTGTAAAGTACAAAAGATCCTAAAATGTAGACATCCTAGTTTAATTCATCTATTTCCTAAAGAAGTTCTGAAGAGGTATTATACAATAGACACAATTATAATTTCTAGTAAATCCTTGTCTAAGAAAAGATACATGTAATTTATCTTTTAAAAATATGTAGTCTAGATGCCAAATTTATAGTACTTATATTTTACTAACTACTTGATATAGCTGGATATACATTGTCAAGTTTTTTTAAAGTTAGGAAAAATAGAACTTTTAAATTTGTCTGTATTGATTGACTTGGTGAAATCTATTCACCTTGGAGACTACTTTTCTAAATTTTTACATTTTTTTTTAAATCCTGTCTCATAACTGAATTATATGAAAAAAAGGAACACTCCAAGTGACTTCGCATGCTTAAATTACATATTAATAACAAATTAATATAATTGTGTTTAAGATTCTTATCAATTAAAGTTCATTTACTTTGTAATACACAGCGGTAGGTGTAGACTATATTTTTTTATCTCAAAATATGGGGAAGCACTATGTCAAGATCACAGTTGTTAAATCCCCAAGCATGTATAACTAATTTCTTTTAATCTGCCACCCAATTGCTTAAAATTCCTTAGAGGTTAATTTCTTAAACCATATGTATTATTAAGTTCACAGGGGCAATATGTAGGAGCTGTGAGTAACTGTTCTATATAAAATGTTTTATAATCTACAGTTGATAGCAGGCCACCAGTGACTTCTAGCTCAAGATTTAAGAATTGGATGTCTCATCAAGAATAATTCACAACTGGTCAATGTTCTGCTGATGTAATAACATGACCTTGATTACTGAACCAGGTCATGATTGCAAAGCAATTAATTCCATTCAGCTAATCCACATTAATGGTGATGGATGACATCATTTATCAAGACATTGGGAAATAATTTAGGAAATTTTCTTATTATATCCTTAACCCCTCTGCTACCCAATGTAAAGGGAAATTTGTAGGGTAAGTTTTTGCTGCTAAGTCTGGAAGGAGATTTATAATCATTGTTCTGTGCTGCCTGAATAATATATAAGCCTTGGGAATATTCCAGCTATGTGCTTCATTTTTGCTGTAACTATAATATTAGAAAACATTGAATTAATGTGCACTTGGTCTGCTTGGAAATCTCAGGCCAGGATCACTCTTGACCTTACAATTCTGCCACAATGGGCTTTGATTCAGGGTAGAAGTTATAATTTTTACTATTTTAAAGCCTTTTTCCTAAAATAATTAACTTATTGCAATTCAATAGGATATTCTTTGTGAAGTAAAAATTTTGAATTTATTGTCCCTCCTTTGGGCTGCTTCTATCGCAAATTTTGATACAGTATGTTGTATCACCTGTTTTCACAAACAGTTCATACCTGTTTCCATTTTCCATATTATACAAAATCAAGAAATAAGTGAATGTATATAACAGATCATTAGGTAATTGTGATCTCTTGAAATCATTGTGTCAGACTAATTGCACAGTGTATCAGGGTCTAGGGATGACTATATTCTGAAGCTGATTCATCTTCATTGTTATTATGTGTGGCTATATATATAACCTAATTAGATATTATCTCTCTTAGCTGACTGTTTAATATGTGGGATTTTTAATTTCAATTTTTTGAGAACTAGATAAATTATACAGAATTATGTGATGAATTATAAAAAAAATAAATAAATGTGTGCTAAATAATATTACACCATCTATTTAATTCATTTCTCCTTCATATAACTTCCCTCCCAAGTAGTAGGTTATAGTAATTGTGCCTCTATCTCAAAGAACATAAATACCATTCTTATTTATTTATTTCTTTACTACCCTTATCCCAATTTCTAACTCCAGTTATTCTCCCCCAACACAGGCAATGATTATAGTGTCATTAATGTTACTTTTGATTTGCATAAATGTTCTTTTTTCAAAAGTAGTATGCTTGATGTTATGCTTGCATTTCTAAGTGCAGAGTTGCTATGATACTTTTACTAGTTGACAATACTCTATAGGGTTTATTTAATATATATTACCTTCTGATTCTTTAAACAAAAGGTCCAAAATATCCCTAGAAATTGCTAGTTCCAGGAATATTTCTGAAATGAGCATCCTTAAACATGCCCATTTATGTTTTGGAATTCTCTGAGATAAACACCCTATTCTCTGAGACAAACACTCTATTCTCTGAGGAGAGCTGTGGGATCATTATTTTATACCTAAATTGACTAATTAAACACCATGACAATTTGCTATCCAGAATGCTTACAGCATCCTCACTCACATGAGTAGTGTGTGAGGATTTCTCTACACCTATACATCCTAGGCAAGTGTTTGCATTATATAGCTTTCTAATTTTCTCTTTCTGATTTCTCTAAAATGGTATTCGGTGTTTTCTCATTTTTATTTCCCTGATTACAAATGAATTAAAGATCACTTCATAGGCTTGTTAAAATTTCAGCTTCTCTTTGAATACTATCCTTTTTATATTCCCATTTGTTATTTTTTAGGGAAAGGGCTTCTGGTTTATGTGCATCTTAGTCCAAGGTATTCTTCAGAGAACAGAGATATTTAATTTTCATGTTACTAAAACATTGTTTTCTTTTCCTTTGTGCCTTGTATTTTTCTCATTTTATCTATGATGACCTTGCTTATGCTGAGACCATTTCATATGCAATGATCTAAACAAGGCTCAACTTCAGTCATATTAGTTCCTTTATGATTGCACTTGAATCCTTGTACAATTACTGATATTGTTCTTTTTATTGTATTTTCTTATTTTTAAATTGCAGATGAATATGAGCATTCAAATATTTAGTTAAATTGTTTACATTTCTAAGTTAAAGTTCAAGTAGCAGCTGAGCTCTTCACCCAGAGGGTGTGCTGAACACCCTCACATTGTGCACATTAGCTAAGATCCCATTGGTCACCCTCCCCTTTTTTTGCTAGATTATACTTGTGATTTTTCTTTTGTGTGGAAATGTCATTGTTTATATATTGGTTTCATATTAGTATTGAGTACATTAGAGACTTTTCCTCCCACTGTTCAGATACTTCAGTAAGAAGAATATTTTTCAACTCCATCCAGGTAAACAAAAATGATGTAAGGTCTCCAAAACAAAAATGATGTAAGCTAAATAGTACTCCACCGTATATGTATACCACACCCACCATTCATGGCTTGATGGGCATTTGGGCTGCTCCCATATCTTGGCAATTATGAATTGAGCTGCAATAAACATTCTGGTACAAATGTCTTTGTGATAAAATGATTTTATTTCTTCTGGTAGAAACCTAGTAATGGGTTTGTGGGATCAAATGGAAGGTCAACTTTTAGTTCTTTGAGACTTCTCCATAGTTTCCATAGAGGTTGTATTAGTTTGCAGCCCCACTAGCAATGCATAAGTATTCCCTTATCTCCATATCCATGCCAGCATCTGCAAATTCAGGATTATGTGATGTAAGTTAACCTCACTGAGGTTAAATGATATCTTAGAGTTGTTTTGACTTCCATTTCTCTGATTATTAGACATGATGAGCATTTTTTCATGTGTTTGCAGGCCTTTCATCTGTCATCTCCAGAGAATTTTCTGTAAGTCTCTTGCCCACTTATAAATGGGGTTGTTTGCTCTTTTATTATTGATTAATTTGAATTCTCTGAAGATTCTAATTATCTGCCCTTTGTCAGATCTATCACATGCAAATGTCTTCTCCCATTCATCTCTAGCTTCTTATTCTATCCCATAGGTCTGAATCGCTATTTTTGTGTCAGTACTATTATGTTTTGATCTCTATAGACTTGTAGTAAGTATAACCTGAAGTCTGGTAATATGATACCTCCACATTAGCTTTTATTTCTTAAGATTATTTTGGCTATTCAGGTTTTTTCTGGTTCCATGTGAAATGAAGTACTTCAAAGTATGATGTTGGTGATTTGATGAGGATTGCATTAAATCTGTAGATCATTTTGGGTAATACGGATATTTTAATGGTATTGATTCTTTCTATTCATGAGCATGGTATGTTCTTCTATTTGTCAATGTCTTCTGCTATTTCTTTTCTGAGGATTGAGATGCTCTTCCCATCTTTGTTAGATATAGTCTCAGGCATTTAATTTTCTTTGGAGCTACTGAGAAGGCTATTGTGTCTTTAACTTGATACTCAGTTTGCCTGTTATTGGGATGTATGAAGTCTACTGATTTATGGAGTATTTTCTTCAGTAGGGTGTATGTATTTATGAGGGCAAGGAGTGTTCCATACTCTCATTTATATGCCCAAGTCTAGCAGACTCCTGCCCAGAATACAGGAGGTTCTCATTACACATTTATTAAAATTATGCCTTTGGAGCTATGACACTGGATAAAAAGAGATATCTGTGAGAGAGAAAGAATCTAAAGTGAGGAACCTACTAGGGATATGGGCAAATAGAGTCTGCATACAATCTTGCCCTCAGTACAGCCTCCGAAAGGCTCACAGAGGTAGTTCATCACCATTTCCTTTCCTTGTGGCTTTGCCAATGTTATTTCCTTCCATTCATCTGAGTCTGCACTTTCTTGTACCTTCTTAGGCAAGGAACAGCTTCATTGCTGGTTGATAAAACGATGTCTAAGTTAGTCAAATTATCATAAGTATTAGTATTTTTTTAGTACAGAATTAAAATTAAATCAATAAATTTAGTTCCCTCTTTTAAGAACGGTTAAATAATTTTCTCAGTTGTTTTTATGTATAGTTTACTTCATGAGAAACACTTTGAGTGTTCATATTTTGCAGAGAAAGCATGTTGGTTCAAATTTCAAATCTACAACAAACTGAAAGCATAACCATAAGCAGTTTCCTGAACCGAACTTTGTGTTGTTTTTTGGTATGTTTGTTTGTTCATTTGTTTGTTTTTACTGTCTTAAATTAGGGCATCCATAGAAAACTCTTAGCATAGAACTTGAGCACAGAGTGATTTCTCATTAAATACCTGTTAATAAACTTTTAGATTAAATGAGTGAATCCAAAAGAAACTTCACGATCTGAACTGTGATGGGCCTATTGCCATCCTTACTCCTCTGATATGTGTTTCTAGAAGATATAAATTAAATGAGTTTCTCACACACAAAATTCATTAAAAACTTAAAACTGAGCTTCTTTTAAAACCTTTAACTGACCAAGTTGTCAACTTTACTTATGTAATGCCACTGGATAACATAAACTTTTACCATTTGTTTCATATAATGGGTATTTATCGCCAAAGTTTACAATATGATCTACATTTAAAAGATCCTTGCTTTTGAAATTGAGACTGCAGAGACCAAAATAATCTTAGTACATAGTATGATATAAGATGTCGAGAAAGTGACAGTTACAATAATGTATTATTTCTTATATTAACATTTGTGTCTCCTAGGGGAGAATTCTTACCGTTAGCCATAGTAATGCATGTATGTTTTAAGTACCACAGTCTTTCCTCAGTCATTTATTTCATCCCCTGTCACTTTTTTGTTTTTTAAATCAAAGCAGGACCATAAAGAGAGACTGAAGTTCTGATTTTTGCCTTTAAGTATTGATATTTTTAAAGCTGAATTTTAAAACAATTTCTATTAATAAAATTTTATAAAAATAGCATTCTGCAGTTGTCCACTGTACCTTCTGAATTAGCATTTTTTCCATCTCAAATGAATCTTGGGCATCAGCATGGAAATGGTCCATATTTCTCACAAGGTGACTGCATTTTCTCTTCTGGCTTCTGCCCCTGTGGGTTAGAGTTTAGTGCAGGCTGACATTCCTGAGGCTCTGCTCTTAAGAGCCCAGATTCCTTGATCCCTGCCCTGTACTGAGCATAGTACCTGCAGAACACTACCAGGGGTCTAGGTTCAACAGTGTAATTATAGATCTATAAGTCACATGCTGTAAAAACCTCAAAGGTTGAAATTGCTTAAGGGTTAAGATATAGATCAGCAATATAGAATAGGAAGGTAAAGTTTACCCCTGAAGCATTATAACCATTTCTTTTTACTTAAAAATCTTATGATAATTTCTTCTGTCTTTCTTTCCATTCTTTTCTCAGTTCACTGACCTTGCAAAATTTCTTTGTTTTTTTCTATCTATAATAACTTGATATATTCCATATGTCTTACACAAACAGATTTTTTCCTGGTTCAATAAAAGACCCTTGAGTTTTTTGTTCCGGCAGCAGTCTTGCTACCTTTTGGCATGTAAAGCTTCTTGGCTCTGCTGGCTTCATCAGTTATTTCTTGGAAAATAACTGAGTGTATGCGTTTACTTTTCATTCTGCCCCCTTGCCATTCCATCCCTAGAAGCAAAATGACAACATGTCCCTATTCTGTTTTTCTTCCTAACAAAACAACTTCATAAAGCTGGCTATACTCTAATTCCAGTGTCTTTATTTTCTTTCATACTTCCTCAACTCCCTTTTAATAATATCCATTGTTCAGTCAGAATTGCACTTGTCAAGTTCAACAATAATATTCGGGTTGATAAATTTAATGCTCAATTTCCAGTAGTTTTCTGAACTTGCAACATAATTTTTCATAGAATAACATGTTTTCCTTTGGAAAAATCTTTCCTCATGTGATCATAAATAAAATTTCTTTCAGCTCTCCCTCTACTTTCCTAGAAGTTCATTCTTTTGTCCCTACCATTCCTTTCTTTTTCAACACATTGCTCATTCCAGAAATATTTTCAGCATAGTACTCTACAAGGGCAAATAATATCAATATACACAATTGCCTACTTGACATCTCAATTTGAAAATCTCAAGGAGTGTCTGAAAACTAATACATCTAAAACTAAACTTGGGGTCAGCCTTGGTTTGTTAGGCTCACACCTGTATTCCTAGCTCTGTGAGGTGGAGAGCAACTGATTGCTTGAGCTCAGGAGTTCAATATGAGCCTGAGAAAAAGACCCAGTCCCTACTAAAAACAGAAAAAATTAGCCAAGCATGGTGGTGAGCACCTGCAGTCCTAGCTACAAATGAAGCTGAGCCATAAGAATCACTTGAGTCCAGAAGTTTGAGGTTGCTGTGAGATGCCATGGCATTCAACCTCAGGGAGACATAGTAACACTGTCTCCAAATGAAACCAAACAAAGCACTAAATTTTTTTCCTTCTCTTCCAAAACTGTTTTTCTAATTGGTTTCGCAATCACCTTAAATTTCATTTCATTCTCGTATTGCTCAGAACAAAATCGTTGAATGCCTTCTTGACTCATTAGCACCATAGATACTTATTCAACATTTTCCTCAATATATCATGTTTGAAATTATATATGTGTGTGTTTATATATACATATACACATAACTATATATGTGACATACGTGTATATATTACATTATATATATAATATACAAGTATGTAAACTTGGATAAAATATCAAACACAAGGAGACTTCGAAGACCTTTCAGGTAGTATCTTTATTCTGGGTATATGTAGATAATATCATATAAAAGATAAAACTGTGGTCAGTAGCACAACAGAGATCCTTTGCAGGAACAACTTTCATAAGTAAGACTACAGGCTTACATATACAATATTGTTTCAAAGCTTTCTGTTAAGATAATTTTATCTTAATTATCTGCTAAGATAATTTTATCTCTAGTTAGCAATATAACTAGTACTCAAACCCATTTGTTTAATCATTCAAGAAATATTCATTCAGTGAATTTTACAGTCTTGGGGTCATTCTGATTTCTGGGTATATGGTCCCTGTCTTCATTGATTGTACATACTAATTGATTTTGTTTTTTCATAGAAAAGTAGTAACACAATGTGACCAAGTGAGGGAAATAGATACACACTGTGAGTACAATCAGCACTTACAATTAAGAAATACTTAAATATTTTTGGCATTGAATTTACTGAGTAAAACCATCAATTATATGTAAAATAAATAATTTACTTATAGAGCAAGTTCATTTGTGAATAGAAATTACTTACATCCTTATAGCAAACAAAGAAAAAAAGAACCAGAAAGCTTGAAGACAGTGGAAAGTTTTCTTCTAGTATGATGCTAAATTAAATATTATTTTAAAGATAACTTTGACTTAGTTAAGAGTAGAATTTTTAATCATTAAATTCAACAAACACCTATTTTCACTAAAAACAGATACTATGGTAATATTTTGAATATTTAAATAAGTAAATATTTGATAAATTAAATTGTGAAAATGATAGGACCACAAAAAGTGAAAAGATTTGGCCTAATAATCATTTGTGTGGTTAAATGTTGGTGAAGCAACTATCACTATGACATGATTCTGTGTTAAAGTACTTTCCAATTATTTATTCATGAAATTGATAATATAGTCTTCAATGAAAAATTAAATAAGAGATATAAAATATTCAAGTGCCTACAAATCCTTTTGGATGCTGTCACAATAGGTTTTCTTATATTGAGAATAGTAGGAAAGGACTCAGAAACATGATGCTATATATATTACCCCTGCATAAAATGTTTAGTGTGCATTTGTTGACATTTAACATGTAAATAGGTTTTAGTTGAAAGACTTTAATATGACAAGTATAAATATAAATAATAGAAGGACACTCCCTTACTTGGGAACCATTCTCTTTTGTCTTACCTTGCAATTGAATATACAGAATTATATTTTTTTCTTTTGCTTATCTCTCTTTTTGTTTTATTATAGAACTACTGAGCAGGAACTCTGTCAATGTTTGATGTATTGCATAACTGAAATGTTGGTGCTCAATGAGACAGTGAAAATATATTCTGTGAAAAGAAGCTATACACATTTAGATGCTGTGTTCAATTTTTATCTGTCTAGAAAAGTGGTACTCTAACTGTGGTTCAGGGACTGATTCCAGGCATCAAACTGTTGTCACTGATTATGTAGTTAGAAGTACAGCAATTGAGAATACAATTTAAAACCCTTTGTAGTTATTTAGCATGCTATGATGTCCAAGATTGTTATTAACAACCTGTCTTTATGATAGGTCATAGATGGCTCAAGGTAATGTTTAACTCTTATTTCTAGTCACATGTGACAACTTGCTAAAACATTTTGCCTACTGTAAGTTAAAGTGAACAAAACTTTGATAAAATGTACTATTATGGGGTTTGTTCTTATTAATTATATATTTACACACACACACACACACACATATATGTGCAATTACTGATTTATTAATGGAAGACTAAAAGAAATATATTTTTTAGAAATGTTAGTTGAATCTGTGGTAAAGAAGGAGAGTATCACTTGTCCTGTTCTTCAGTGACGCCCACAGAATGATAGATTCAGGAATTGTCTAATAATAGGAAGACCAATTATACTTTTGAAACTGGTTTTAGATTTATAGAAAAGTTGGAAATACTGTACAGAGTTCCCAAATATCCTGTATCCATATTTTCCTGTTAGTTATTCATATCACGCATTAGTATTTTCATTACAACAAATGAACTAATAGTGAAACAGTGTTAACTAGAATTCAAACTTTTTCATAGTTCTTTAGTTTTCCTAAGATTCTTTTATGGTTTAGAATCCCTTCTAAAATAGCATACTGCATTTATAGTCATCAAATTTGCTTGGGATCCTTTTAGCTGTGATGTTTTCTGTTCCTACTTCCTTTTATTTTTGATAACTTGGACAGTTTTGAGGAGTTCTTACCCCGTGACTTGTCTGATGTGTTTTTCATGCTTGGCTTAGGGCTACAAATTTTGGTGTGGAAAATTAAAGAAGTAAAGTCACATTTTCATCACATCATTTCAAAGGAACATAGTTTCAACAGGATTTATCACATTTTTATCATATAAGGTAATTTAAAGTTATTTTTGAGAGGAGATGATATCTCACTATGATTTTAAATTAAATTTATCTCATGAGTAATAATTTATAGCATTTTTAATATGACTGTTGGCCATTAAATGTATGTCTTCTAAAAAAAATCTATTCAGATGTTTCCAATTTTTTAAATAAATCATTCTTTTCTTATTGAGATTTTAGAGCTTTTTATATGTTCTGATTATTAATCCCTTGTCAGGTGGGTAATTTGTAAATGTGTTCTCCCATTCTGTCAGCTTTCTGTCTGGTTTGTTGATTGTTTCCTTTGCTGTGCAGATATATTTTAAAGATTGATATAATCTCTATTTTTTCTTTGGTCTCCTATACTTACTTTTGAGTATGTTTCTCCTATACTTACTTTTTTACTCAAGTAATGATTTCCCAGATATACGTCCAACCTCAAACTCTCGGGTTGAAGTGATCCCCTGGTCTTAGCCTCCCAAGTAGCTGGGACTACAGGTGCCTGCTACAACACTCCACTGCTTTTAGAGACAGGGTCTTTCTCTTGCTCAGGCTTGTCTCCAACTCCTGAGCTCAAGCACTTTATCCTCTTTTGCATCCCAGAATGCTAGAATTGTAGGTGTGAGCCACCTTGCCCATCCTCTAAAAAATATTCTTAATGGAATCCTTAGGGAATTCTAAGTAAAAGATCATGTCATCTGCCAAAAAAGAATAATTTTAGTTCTTCCTTTAGAATTATGAATTCCTTTATTGCTTTATCTTATCTAGAATTCTCTAACTAGGACTTAAACTATTATGCTGAATAAAAGTAGTGAAAGTGGGAATTCTTGTTTTGTCCAGGTATTAAAGTTTTCCAATTTTTCCGTTCTATGTGAGGTTAGCTGTGGGTTTGTCACATATGGCCTTTATTGTTTTAAGTCATTTTCCTTCTATACTCAAATCCTATAGAATTTTTATTATAAAAGAATCTTGAATTTTAAATCTTTTTTTTGAAGTATATTCATTGTCTTTTATTTTTTATTTTTTATTAATATTAAATCATAACTGTGTACGTTAATGCAATCATGGGGCGCCATACATTGGCTTTATAAACAGTTTAGGAACATTGAGTTTATTTATATTTATTGTGATTGTTTATAAGTGATGACCTGCTGCTGAAATTTTGTTATTTTTTTTTTTTTTTTTTTTTTTAAGGTCTTACTTTTCTTTCTTCCTTTCTTACTATCCTTCTTGGTCACTAAGTAATTCTCTCTGGTAGTATGTTTTAACTTATTTTATTTTTTTTAATTTTAGTGTGTTTGTTACAAGTTTTACTTTGTGATTATAATAAGTCTTATGAAGCCATCTTATAGATATAACTTATATTAAAAAGATAAAAACTTATCTTTGATTATAGGAAAAATAGAAACAAAGATAAACCTAAACTTACTATATATTTTAACTTTATGCTCCTCACAATTTGAATTTCTATAATCTCAATTTATATATTTTCATAATTTCTACCTTTTAACAGGTTGTGGTAGCTAGTATTGTTTTTTAAAATATTTGTCTTTTATTCTTCATACTAGAATTATGAGTAAACTGCATACTGTAAGTACAGCATTTGGGGTTTTTCTATGTACTTACTTTTATTGTGTGCTTTCTCCTCCCACCACCCCCATTCAGCACTGTAAGTAAATAATTTTATTCATTTCTGGGGCTTCTAGTTTTTGTTGAGAAATGTATTTTGATAAACATTGCAGTGCCTTTATATGTTATTGATATTTGCTTCTTTTGCTACTTTTAGGATTCTCTCTTTGTTCTTAACCATTGAAAATTTAATGTATGTCTCCTTTCATGTTTCCTTTGTATTTAATTATTTAAATATATCAGTAAGGACTCATAAATATCTATTCTATATGTGGATTATAACCAAACCTTATTTGTTGCTCAAAGTATTCCAGATTTGGTCTCTGAGAGCCCTTTCAGTTGTCTTATGTGTTCCTTCAACACACTCCAACACACTCCAATTATTTCCCTTTTCTTCTTTCTCTTTCTTTCTCTTTCTTTCTTTCTTTCTTTCTTTCTTTCTTTCTTTCTTTCTTTCTTTCTTTCCTTCCTTCCTTCCTCCCTCCCTCCCTCTCTTCCTTCCTTCCTTCATTCCTTAATTCCTTCTTTCCTTCTTTTCTTTCTCCTTTCCTTTCCTTTCCTTTCCTTTCCCTTCCATTCCCTTCCCTTCTATTCCCCTCTCTTCCCTTCCCTTCCTTCCCTCCCTCCCTTCCTTCCTTTTCTTTTTCTTTCTATTTTATTTTATTTATTTTTGATCATTCATTATTTTCTGGCACCTCAAAATGATCAAGAGTCATAAGCCCTGAAATACAGTTCCCAATTCCCAAATTTGGCCAAAGTGCCCTAGTTCCTTTTAATAGACTAGGGTTTTTATTAGAATCAAAATTATAGGTGTTAGGTGTGTTTATTGCTACTGGTGTGTCATTGCTTCAGGTAATTTCAGGTAATAGAAAGAGGAAAATGTTAAGTGTATACAAGCCTGTACATAAAATCTATCTTTGTAAACATATCTATGTTAACCATATTTATGTATATTAAACTAAACATGAATTCATACCAATGTCTTCAAATTTAATCCAGCAGCATAAATAATTTTAGTCTTCTTTGCTTCTTATCTATAAACTCGCACTCCAACAGTGAGAAAATTGGCTCTTAGCATACATTTATATAACTTTTAAATTTATATCTTCTTATCAACCAGAGTACTGTGCTTATGGACAGTTTCTTTTACCCTTAGATAAATTGTATTTATTCTCAGAGTTACTTAGTTTAGCAATCTTTCCAGTGATATTCTTTCATATATTTACAATATAGGCAGATCATTTTGTCTTATTCTGTATTTTATTCTGGGATTCTGATCATCTTTATATGCTTGCTTTTTTCCCTTCATGCATTGAAGTTCACTTTCTATACTGCAAAGTTCTATGGGTTTTGGCAAATGTATAATGTCTTAAACATATCATAATCTCACTATTCAATATAATAGTTTGATTTCCCTAAAACATTCACTGGGCTTCTCTATGCAAGTCTCCTTTCCCTTCCTAAAAATTCCTGGCAAATTCCAGGGACATTTTGTGCCACAGCTATAGTTTTAACTTTTCAGAATTTCATATAACTGGAATCATACAATACATACATTTCCAATTAGCATCTTTTACAAAAAAAAGTCTAAGTTTTGGATATGTCTGTAATCATAATATAGACATGAAATTGTGATAATAAATTCAACTGGCACCATCTACTTTACACCTGGGAGCATGCAAAAGAACAAACTAAATATGAAAAATTAAATATGTTTCATTCAGAATTATAAAATTGGGTTATGTTCTTGCTTATTTTAACAATGTGCTCTGATATAATATCATAATGGTTTTGGAAGATGTGATATTTGAATATGCAACGTTAAAATGTCAGCCATATGTGAATATATATTTTTGCCTAAACTAGCACAGTGAATATGAAGGCACATATTATTTGAATAATTAGCTTTAAATATGTCATCTATTCATCCATAATGTATACACCGTGGTTAATAGATTGAAAATACTACTACTGTGATTAACTTTCATCGTAGAATAAGCAGACACAGATTTAGTAGTTTTATTTTTATATTTGCACATTTATGTGATAATGTTGTCTATAACTATAAATACACTGTAAAGTAAAATATGTCTGTCACACTAGAATGTAAACTGCTGTCCATTAAATAAAACATTCAAAAAGGGACAATGTGTTCTTTAAAATTATATATTTAGGATTATAGCTAGCATTAAATGATAAGATAAAAAAATCCACAGAATTAAACTACATTACTAACATATAAATAAATTCAACAATTTCTGCTAAGTTACTGTTTATCAGTGAAACTAACATACACATAATACTTTTAAAAATAAATTTTACAGGCTCATAGCACAGTGGTTACAGTACCATCCACACACACAGAGGCTGGTGGGTTCGAATGCGGCCTGGATCAGCTACAGCAACAATGACAACTGCAACAAAAAACAACAAGAACAACATAGCCAGGCATTGTGGCAGGCACCTATAGTCCCAGCTACTTGGGAGGCTGAGACAAGTAGCCCAAGAGTTGGAAGCTGCTGTGAGCTGTGACACCATGCACTCTACCCAGGGCAACATAACAAGACTCTGTCTCAAAAAAAAAAAAAAAAAAAAAAGAGTAAATAAAAAATAAATTAATTAATTACTTAATTTCACAATGTCTCCTAAATTGGAAACATTGTTTCCGTGAGATATTCTAGGTATATTTCTCTTTCATTGGATAAGAATTTATTCATCAACAGACAAAAACCCTTTAACCATTAAAAATATAGATCCACAATAGTGTTATACAATCAACATTTTATGCACCTTTAAATGTAGACTTGTCATAGGAGCAATTTATACTGTAAGATAAAGATGGAGAACACTTAGAGATCTAAAAATAGATCTGCCATTCAATCCTGTAATTCCTTTACTAGGTACATACCCAGAAGACCAAAAATCACACCACAACAAAGATATTTGCACTAGAATGTTTATTGCAACTGTATTCATAAATGTTAAGTCATGGAAAAAACCCAAGTGCCCATCAATCCATGAATGGATTAATAAATTGTAGTATATGTACACCATGGAATATTATGCAGCCTTAAAAAAGATGGAAACTTTACGTCTTTCATGTTTACATGGATGGAGCTGGAACATATTCTTCTTATAAAGTATCCCAAGAATGGAAGAAAAAATATCCAATGTACTCAGCCCTACTATGAAACTAATTTGTGGCTTTCACATGAAAGCTATAACCCAGTTACAACCTAAGAATAGGGGGAAGGGGGAGTGGAAATTGGAGGGGAGGGAGGGGGGAGGTGGGCAGAGGGAGGCAGATTGGTGGGATTACACTTGCGGTGCATCTTACAAGAGTATATGTGAAACTTAGTAAATGTGGAATGTAAATGCCTTAGCACAATAACTAGGAAAATGTCAGGAAGGCTATGTTAACCAGTGTGATGGAAATGTGTTAAACGGTCTATGAAACTAGTGTATGGTGCCCCATGATCACATTAATGTACACAGCTATGATTTAATAAAAAAAAAAAGAATACACTGTACATTTAACACCTATGTATTAAATCTTTTTGAATAGATTATAATAGCATGATTTTTTTCTCTCTAAAGATAAAGATAAATTAGAATTTAATAGAGGGCAAGGTACTATTTTCATTGTTAATGCAAGAACTCAATGCATTATAATATAAGGTGAATAAACAGAAATATTTTTCTTCTATTTAGTGATTAAAAAGGAGATTCTAATAAAACAACTTAAATTCTGACAATTAAGTTCATGTACTCATCCTAGAAAAAGTGCTACATGCTACATACCTCATGTTGAATATCACTATGGTCACTATAAACTACTCCCTTTGGGAAAATATGCAGTGATGGCAGAGTCTAGTTCACCCTTTAAAGCAATCTGGGAACTCTTTTTCTGGAATGGCCATCAGAGCTATTATTGTATTACCCTTGATGTCCTGAATGTTCAAGCTCTGACATTCTTCCAAAGGCACACAAAGTATGCAATAACAATAATTGTCAGACCTCCATGGTCCATTATGGTGAATCAAGTAATGTTTAAAGTCGATGTGCTATTTTTTATTATTTTACACCCAGGACCATCTCATCATTTAGTGTTTTGGGATGTGATTTGTCAAATGATTCGTAAACAGTACATTTATAGCATACACCAATATTTGTGTTGTTAGGTTGTCATTAGCTGTGGATCATAACGGTATTTTTATATAATTCCCAGGATTTGTTTGTTTTCCATTTCTTGTCATAATACAATGGGAGGTCTGACAATTAAGTTTGGAAACTTATCAGCATACACTTAAGTTGGTAGCACTGTACAAACAACTCAGCAAGTTTTCATAACCTTCTATATCAGTGTCTCACCATGTGTTTACATGGATGTGTGGTGGTATCTTTCTGAGTGGAAGTTGTTGTTTTTGAATGATTTGTGTGCCTTCACAAGAATTAGAGTACTCAACAAACATTCATGAATTTCTTATTAAATGTAGCAAGAATAGAAGTGGAATCAGGGATATGTTAGTCCAATTTTATGAAGATAATGCCATGAAGAAAACGGCAGTGTCCATGTGGATTTTTTACTGGTTTCTATTTGGTACCTCCCCAGCTGTCTGCCCACAATATTGTGTTGCATATTATTCCCATTTATAGACAACAGGCTTATATATTTCAAGTTATCTATTACAGAAATTTTTCTTCAGACCAACATGAAAATTGCTTTTTGAATAAGTAATAATAACATATTGGATTTCTTTTTAAATAATATTTCTATTGTTATTTTCTCAGGTGGTATTTAAGAACCATGATTTTGGAGAATGTGAATTGTATGTATGTTCAATTTCCAGACTAATTCTCGGCCTGAAATAATAACAAAATCTTTTGTTTGCAACATAATTGACGTCTATGTGATTTTCAAAAGCAAGTTAAAATCTGCATAGTATGTTTCCTGGAAGTGCACTGTGTTCCACTTACATACTGATTTAGGAAGCCAAAAAAAAAAAAAAAAAAGAACTTCAAGGATATGAGAATAAACCTAATGCCAAAACAAATTGACCCAGTATATATAAATCAATAATGTTATTAATGCTGTTATAATTTCATGTAAATTAAGATATTAGGCTCAAGTTGAAGTTTAATCTAAGATATGTGAACTATGAACATACTATTTACTGACCTATCCACTCTTCACATTTCATAAATTATCTCCAGATTGCCTAACACAACTGAGAAAGTTAAATTACCAATGTGGAATACTGCATCTGACAATGATGTGGTGTTTTGGTGTGTGCTTACATAAAGACAATTGAAATTATATTGCTAAAAATCAAAAGAAACACTAAGTCATTGCACTATCGTCATACTTAAAACTTCTCTGATTAAAATAATAAAATTTGCTGATAACACATATTTATTTCCCATGGTGAAAATTTTACTGAAAATCTGTTCTAACAAATCCAGCTTCAGAAAATATTCTTGTTACAATTTATTGTGATATTCACATTTTTGTCCCCATTTACAGACAACAGACCTATATATTTCAAGTTCTCTATTACAGAGAAAAATTGTTTTTTGTTTTTTTTTCAATATTTTTATTTTTATTCATCAATTTGTTCATTAACTGCTTTAATATTTTCAGTTTGACCTTTTTCCCATTTTAAACAGTTATCCTTTTCTTTATTTTTTTTCTTTATTTTTTTATTAAATCATAGCTGTGTACATTGATATCATCATGGGGCATCATACACTAGCTTCATAGACCGTTTGACACATTTCATCACACTGGTTAACATAGCCTTCCTGGCGTGTTTTTAGTTATTGCGCTAAGACATTTACATTCTACATTTACTAAGTTTCACATATACCCTTGTAAGATGCAGGTGTAATCTACCCACCTCCTACCTCCCTCCCCTCCCTTTCTACCTTCCCCCTATTCTTAGGTTGTAACTGGGTTATAACTTTCATGTGAAAGCCCTAAATTAGTTTCATAGTAGGGCTGAGTACATTGGATACTTTTTCTTCCATTCTTGATATACTTTACTAAGAGGAATATGTTCCAGCTCCATCCATGTAAACATAAAAGAGGTAAAGTCTCCATCTTTCTTTAAGGCTGCATAATATTCCATGGTGTACATATACTACAATTTATTAATCCATTCATGTATCGATGGGCACGTGGGCTTTTTCCATGACTTAGCAATTATGAATAGGGCTGCAATAAACATTCTGGTACAAATATCTTTGTTATGATATGATGGCTGGGAAGAATCAACATTGTTAAAATGTCTATACTACCCAAAGCAATATATAATTTCAACGCAATCCCCATTAAAGTTCCACTGTCATACTTTAATGATCTTGAGAAAACAATACTTCGTTTTATATGGAATCAGCAAAAACCTCAAATAGCCAAGACATTACTCAAAAATAAAAACAAAGCAGGAGGAATCACGCTACCAGACCTCAGACTATACTACAAATCAATAGTGATCAAAACAGCATGGAATTGGCACAAAAATAGAGAAGTAGATGTCTGGAACAGAATAGAGAACCAAGAGATAAATCCAGCTACTTACCATTATTTAATTTTTGACAAGCCAATTAAAAACATTCAGTGGGGAAAAGATTCCCCATTTAGCAAATGGTGCTGGATGAACTGGCTGGCAACCTGCAGAAGACCGAAACTGGACCCACACATTTCACCATTAACTAAGATAGACTCTCACTGGATTAAAGATTTAAACTTAAGACATGAAACTATAAAAATACTAGAGGAAAGTGCAGGGTAAACCCTTGAAGAAATCGGTCTGGGCGAGTATTTTATGAGGACGACACCCCCAGGCAATTGAAGCAGCTTCAAAAATACACTTACTGGGACCTGATCAAACTAAAAAGCTTCTGCACAGCCAAGAATACAGTAAGTAAAGCAAGCAGACAGCCCTCAGAACGGGAGAAGATATTCGCAGGTTATGTCTCCGACAAAGGTTTAATAACCAGAATCCACAGAGAACTCAAACATATAAGCAAGAAAAGAACAAGTGATCCCATCGCAGGCTGGGCAAGGGATTTGAAGACAAACTTCTCTGAAGAAGACAGGCACGCAGCCTATAGATATATGAAAAAATGCTCATCATCTTTAATCATCAGAGGAATGCAAATCAAAACTACTTTGAGATGTCATCTAACTTTAGTAAGATTAGCCTATATCACAAAATCCCAAGACTAGAGATGTTGGTGTGGATGTGGAGAAAAGGGAAAACTTCTACACTGCCGGTGGGAATGCAAATTAATACATTCCTTTTGGAAAGATGTTTGGAGAACACTTAGAGATCTAAAAGTAGATCTGCCATTCAATCCTGTAATTCCCCTATTAGGCATATACCCAGAAGACCAAAAATCACATAATAACAAAGATATTTGCACCAGAATGTTTATTGCAGCCCTATTCATAATTGCTAAATCATGGAAAAAGCCCAAGTGCCCAACGATCCATGAATGGATCAATAAATTGTGGTATATGTACACCATGGAATATTATGAAGCCTTAACGAAAGTTGGAGACTTTACCTCTTTCATGTTTACGTGGATGGAGCTGGAACATATTCTTCTTAGTAATGTATCTCAAGAATGGAAGAAAAAGTATCAAATGTACTCAGCTCTACTATGAAACTAATTTATGGCTTTCACATGAAAACTATAACCCAGGTACAACCTAAGAATAGGGGAAAGGGGGAAAGGGAGGGGAGGGAGGGGCGAGGTGAGCAGAGGGAGGGGGATTGGTGGGATTATACCTGCGGTGCATCTTACAAGGGTATATATGAAACTTAGTAAATGTGGAATGCAAATGTCTTAGCACAATAACTAAGAAAATGCCAGGAAGGTTATGTTAACCAGTGTGATGAAAATGTGTCAAATGGTATATGAAACTAGTGTATGATGCCCCATGACCACATTAATGTACACAGGTATGATTTAATAAAAAAAATAAAAGTTGAAAAAAATGATCCTTATAATAACATGCAATGTGTAAAGTATTTGGGCAGGAAATGCTAAGAATGAGACAAAATAAAAGAGATTATTTCTTTAGTGACAAAAGACCATCCCCAATTCCCTTGGCTCTCTTTTAAAAATGAAATAAACATTAATGAACAATTCTAAGCAGGCTGGGAAACAAGTATCACCTCTCATTAAAGGGGGAGGGAAAAAAGATATAGAAGCTTAGAAAATGATCAAAACCTTACAAAAATAGATAATACCCCTCAAATGAAATAATACATACAGAATGGGAACATATTAAAGAAAATAAAAAGAACAGATGGTTAAAGAGGCTCGGGGGGGCAGTTTAAAACTCGAGAGCAACCTTAAGAAAACCTTAAGTGCTAAAGTAATAAATCCTAAAAAGATGGTCTGTGGAAGAAGATAAAGAATTCCAGGATTATCCCACAGAAAGCTCCTCAATGTCTGAGACAAATAGAGAGGATGACAGGGACAACAGAAATGAGGGGGGTGGGGCTTTGGTATGTGCCACACCTTCTGGGGGCAAGACATGATTGCAAGAGGGACTTTACCTAACAAATGCAATTAGTGTTACCTGGCTTTTTGTACCCTCAATGAATCCCCAACAATTAAAAAAAAAAAAAACAAAGAGGTGGGCAAGCTCTATCCTGCAGGTCAAATATATAAAAAATAAAATAAAAACTCATTTTTCTGGACAAAGAGCAGAGCAGAAATAAAGAAATACCTCTATTTAACTTTAAGTAATATGCTCTTATTGTTGAAAAACAGAAAAAGTTGAATAATTTAAATATGTATTTTTAAAGAAGTCCTCTACCTCAGAAAAAAATCACCATTAAGAAATTTCAGTGAATCCTTATGGATTTGGTTATGTAAATAGTGAATAACACTTTTCAAAAATGATCTCATACCATAAATTCTGTTCTGCAATTTGCTTTTTGAATTTAAGAATTATTTCTTAAGCACCTTTCCATGTCAATACATACAGATCTATGTTCACTTCTTTTTTAACTTTTGCTTGGTCTTCCATGGTATGAGTATTTCAAAATATATTTCATTCATTTATGTGATAACTTCCAATTATGGACATTTAGGCTATTTTCAATTTGAGGGTATCATTAAACAGTGCTGTGCTGATATGTTATATATGTAGTATAGATTCAGGGATGTTGAACTGCTGGGTGAAGTGTCTGTGATATTTATTTATTTATTTATTTATTTGAGACAGTCTCACTCTGTTGTCCTGGCTAGAGTGCAGTGGCATCATCATAATTTGCAACAGCCTAAAACTCCTGAACTTAAGCAATCCTCCTGCTTCAAGCCTCCAAGGTAGCTGGGACTACAGATGTATGCCACCACACCTGGCTAATTGTTTCTATTTTTAGTAGAGGTGGAGGCTTTCTCTTGCTTAAGCCTGTCTTGAACTCCTGAGCTCAAGTGATCCTCTCGCCTTTATCTCCCAGAGTGCTAGGATTATTGAATGAACCAACAGACCTGGCCCATGTATTTTTTTATTTTAACAGTTATTATTAAATCAAAAGTTATTGTTAAAGTGGCTTCCAAAAAACATATGCCAATTGGAACACTCAAAAATGTGTACAAGAATGACTAGAAAGACTATTTTTTTGCACTCTCAGCAATACTAGCTGATCAATATACATCTTAACCTTTGATACCTTCAAGTCTCAGTTAGTACTAGTTTTCACTCCCACCAACAGTGTGTAAGAGTTCCCTTCTCTTTCACATCCACGCTAGTAACCTCCATTCATGGAAAGCTGTATGGATAAACATCAAAGAACTAAAAGCAGACCTACCATTCAATCCAGCAATCCCACTGTGGGGTATTTATCCAAAGGAAAATAAGTCACTTTTGTCAATAAGACACCTGCACTAGAATGTTTACTGCAGCATAATTCACAATTACAAAGATGTGGAATTGACCCAAGTGCCCATCAGTGCATGAGTGGATTGTTAAATGTGGTATATATATACCATGGCGTATTATTCAGCCATAAAAAATGGTGAACTAAGACCTTTTGTAACAACCTGGATAGAAATGAAGACCATTCTCCTATGTGAAGTAGCACAAGAATGGAAAAAAAAAAAAAAACCACCACATGTACTCACTATTAAATGGGAACTAATCAACACCCATGTGCATATTTGGTAGTAAAACTCAATGGAAAGCATGCAGGTAGGAAAGAGTAGGAGGGGACAGGTAAATTTACCCCTAATGGGTACAATGTGCACTAACTGGGTGATGGGCTTACTTAAAATTTTGACCCAAACTGTACAAAAGCAATTCGTGTAACAAAAAGATTTATACACTCATAACATTCTGAAATAAAATAAAATAAAATAAAATAAAATAAAATAAAATAAAATAAAATAAAATAAAATAAAAAGGCTCCACTAGAAAATGCAAGGATGAGACTATGCATTTTCAGGATAGCAAATTGAGGCACAGAACATTCCTGGAAGTGAACCTGTGGAAACATATGGCATGGAGTGTGCTGAAAATACATAAAGAATCTTGCATATTTGGGTGGCTACAATTGGATGACTATATTCTTCCAGGCATTTTTAGCTCCAGAAATATGTCAATTTGATAGACTCACCTGAGGAGCAAGTGCAAAGGAATTTGGAGACTGATTAATGAAGAAAAATTAAAGAATGTATGTGCTTCACTTGGGTAAGTGACAACTGAAGAGGAAATACATATAAACATCAAGGAGAGCCAGATTCCTTCTCTTGGCTCAGTGGAGGATGACTAGACTAACAGAAAAACACATGCAGAGGCTTTGGAGAATGAGAGGAGTGAAAGATTCACTGGTGTGGAGAACAATCTACTAGAAGCTGAAGATGCCGTATCCTTAGAACATTTCAAATGAAGCTGCAAACATTGTATAGGAGGATCCCCCGGAAAATAGATGGAAGAAGAGTGTCCCTGTCTCTGCCATCCTTTCTCCCAGAAAAGCCAGTCTCTGCTGTCACTTTTGATTTATTGATGCACACATTTGCAAATGGGTTGCAGTGGGCTTCTTCCAGGGAAAGTGGGTGAAAACAGGTTTTTCAGTCAGGCATGGAATAGCCTCAAAATGAGATGACAGTTCAGAATTTGTTGGGTGATTAGCTTAATGGGCCCAGGATGGGTTGTGATCCAAGTGAAAGCAAACAACAGCAGAAACAGTATGTTGTATCTGTGCATATGCTGCAATATGTCTTTGGTGCACACATTATGCCCAACCTTGGGTTTTCAGAACTATGTGAGGGGCCAAAGTATGTGGCATGTGGCTGTGATCTTGTCAGGCCAAGTAGTGCCAGGCCTGAAATGCAAGATTGCCTGGAGATCATCCTAACTGCTGCAAAACATCAAGATCTGACGGCTGTTAGTGGGCCTCCTTGCTAATTCTTGTCACTGGTACAGGATCCCTGCATTCCCCTGAGAAATTAGACATCCATGTATTCTTTTGGGAACTCTGCTTGGGTAAGAGATGAAGGCCTGCCATGCACCCAAATGTGCATCTCATATCGGTGATGTTTATAACTGATTGAGTCCTACCTGCAGAGAACAGTTAATAAGAACTCCAGAACTGTTGTTGGGCCCTCAAATTGGGTCCCCTGGACCAAGCTAGGCAGAGGTTTTCTGAAGATAGTAAAACCATGGAGAGCTTTGTGCTATAGTCTGTGGTCACTTAGAGGGAGTCCTGGGCCATTTATTCTGTACACAGAGACATGATGAGACGCTCTCATTCATCAGATATTTGTAAACACGAAGGGCCAGTCCTTGTGCATGCCACAGTGAACAAGGCAGGGCGCCCTGTGTGATCTGGCCCCTGGCCACCTCTCCCTGGTCATCTCATTTGTCTCTTCTCTTTTCCCTTAGACCTCAACCACTTTGGCCTCTCCCTCCTACCCTACACTTCCCTCCATCTATACAGATCTCAGCATTCCAGAGAGGTCTTCCTGGACCAGTCAATCCAAAGTGGTTTCCCAGACACTCTTTCTCATTCTTCACAGAGCCTTTTTACTAGCTGAAATGTTTTACTGTGTGGTTATGTATTTCTTTGTTTATATTTTGTCCCCTCATGCTAGAAGGATAACATCTTGTTATCTTATTTTCTGACTAATGGGTCACCTTTATCCTATTGGGTAACTTTTGTGAACTAGACAAAGGTGTTTTTTTTTTCAGGCAGGTTCCTGGCTTGGAAATTGGACAGCATTTGTATGTGGAGAAGATGCTTCCTCTGGGGGACACAACCCCAAATCAGAGCACATGGCCTGACAAGGAAAGCCCAACCTATGTTCGACCCCTACTAGTCCTCTTACCTGGCACCAATGGCAAACTGTAATGGTGGCCCTGACTGCTATAAATGGCATCCAGGGTATCATAAGTGCTCAAAGATTGGATAAGTGAAAGACAGAAACTCAAAACTTGCATTTGATTGAAGGGTAAAAACAAATAAGGAGGCAATGGTTAACATAGCAACAGCAAAAGGGGTGTCAATGGCAGAGCATTCCAACCCTTAGAAGGCTAGATAAAGGGGAGCAGTTAGGCTCTTCCCCATACCTTGGCCAGTCACCTTTGGTCTTGAATAGCCTTGTCCAGGGCTCTCTCAGGAGCAGACTCAGAGGAGGAGAATCTAACAGCAAGGCCTAAAGTTCCCCAAAATGGAGCAAAGAATGAGTAACCTCTGCTACCATGGCATCCTGAGCTTAGTCAAAGAGGCACTCAATGGCACAGGTATCTACTATAGCAGCCAAGGGTAAGTAGGGCCTTTTGGACAAGTGGACTCTGGGGTGGGGGTGGGGGAATACACAGCCTGAGGGTGGCCTGCCAGGACCAGAGGCAAGACAGGAGAGCTGGAAAGGGCTCAGCTTGATGGCTGAAAGGGACACAGGTACGTCTGCAGGGGTGGGTCGATACAGGAAGAGGTATTCCTGAGTGGCCAGGGATTCAATTAAAGAAGTAGGGACCAGATAATTAAGAGCTTTAAAACCATGCTAAGAACTTAACTGTCTAGAGGGATGGGAAAATGTTAGCAGGAAGGACACAGGGTCCAGATGTAGAGTGAGACTGGATGTAGAGGAAGAGAAGATGGGAGGATGGGGAGGTAAGAGGCAGCAGGACCAATTAAAAACTGGCCTGTAACCTGGGAAGGTGACCCTACTGGTCTGAACTTCAATAGTAGCAGTGGAGCTAGAGAAAATGTGGTAGATCTGTAAGACGTAGAGAGTTGGTGATGGACTGGCCATCCACAGAGAAGTAATGGCAGGATATGACTATGGGGGACACAACCCCAAATGGATGGATTTTGGCCTAAGCACCTGGATGGTGGTGATGCCATTTATAGGGATGGGCAGACCAGAGGAGAAGTGGGCCTGGCAGATGGTGATGTTTTCAGCTTCTCCCTGCTGGAAAGAGTTGGCTTCAGGACAGCCAATGATTGTCTCTAAGAGGCACAGGGTTCAGAAAAGAGACCTGGCCTGGGGCAACAGGAATGAAAGTCCTAGCATACAGATAGTGCTGTGGCCACCAAACTAAATGGCAGGACACAGGCTGTCCATCAAACACCAATAAGGGAAGAAGGTCTTGACACAGTACCTCATAAGAGATGAGAAGTAGGAAATGGGCAGAGACCAGAGCAGCAGAGAGAAACCATAAAATGGACGACTTGAAAGGCAAAGCAAGAGACATTTAAGAAGGGGGAAGTGGTTTACAGCATCAGAAGCTATTCCAGTGAGATAAGCATGAGGAGAGCCCATTACTGCACCAACAAGAGGGTTTCTGATGAGCCCACAGGGCAACAAGGGTAGAAGTAACAGTCAAGTAAGATGAAGCGTTAAGTGAAACTGAGAGAACAGCTTGTAAGCAAGAGGTTTGCCAGTGAAGTGGAGGCAATGAAGGGAGACAAGGGGTTGACAGAGATAAAAGCCACAGGAGCTCCAGTTTGGTTATCACAATCACCATCACCTTTGTCAACCCCTTGCCATGTCCCTCTCTTAGAACCAATGAATCCAGGAAGGGGCATTCATTTAAAATAAAATTCCTCCTGGTGTGCTGAAGCTGTTTTCCTGGTGTGCTGGAGCTGCTAAGGGTCCTCATGGTGTGCTGGAGCTCCTTTCCTGGTGGACAGTTTCCTCCTTTATCATTCGCATTCTTCCTGCTCTGCTGTTTGTTTAGATACAACCTCACCACCTCTGCTTACATTCAGCCTAGAGATCTGCCTCCCCTCCCCAGACATTCTTCCTACCAGCATCTGCCTGCCTCTTTACAAATTCTTTTCATCAGAGGAATGTCTTTCTGGATTTCCTCCAGAAGCCCTCTGGGGCATTCATTTATTCATCCAACAAATATTTACCTACAGCTTATGGCCCACTTGGCACAAAATATTGCACTAGATATGGGTGCAGATATAAAAGCAAGATGCAGACTCTAACCACAGGAATCAACTAAAAGATGAAATAAGACATCAACTTATTCATTCATTCAATAAGCACTAACTGACCACCTGCTGTGCATCTACCCCCCCCTGGCCACATGTACATATTACCATAGCACAAAAAGAAAGTGCGGCATTACAAAGCAATATTAGATTTAAAGTGCTGCTGGAATAAAGAGAAAAAGAGAGATTATTTTACTTAGTTATTTCTTGATAGTTATTCCCTTCCTGAAGAGGTTAGCTGAGAGAAGGAGACAATTAAGATTTACCTCCGGGGCAGAGACAAGATGGCTGACTGAAGCCAGCTTTCCACAGAGGCTCCCATCCAGGAGAGTTAAAGGACAGAAATTTAGCAAATAACCTGATGGATTAGAGCTGCACCAAGAGAGAAGGTTGAAGAACACACATCAACCCCACTGAGGTGAGCTGCGACCCCCAAGGATACAAACAAAAGGTATAAAATCCATCATCATCACCAAGCAGGTGGGAGTCCCCTCACCCATGAGAATGGCTCAGAGTGCCCCACAAACAAACGAGCAGAGTTCAAAGGTCCTCCAACCTACACTCCATGGGAGAGATCCTCTAAAAACTGGACCTACCTCCCCTACTAGAATGCCATGGAGCTCTCCTTACAGGCATAAAACTGTGTAAAACTTTATATATTCTCTACCTGCAATTCTGAGCTCCCAGCCCTCCCCATGACTCTCATTTTGAGGTCTGGAGGCCTGTCCCCCAGGAGTCCAGATTCTTGGGTGATTTCTCGAGGGGTGTGGACAAAGCCTGGACTGCAGCTGATTCTGCGGCACAGGAGTGAGGAGAGGACGGTCGGCTGAGAGGGAACCACGCCAGAGCAGCGGTGCCCAAAGGCACAGAATGGCAGCCATTTTTGGCAACAATAGGGCTCACCCCCTAATATTCCTACCCCTGTCTATCTGGGCAAACAGAGGAGGCCATGCATCTTCTCAGGTGGCAACCACAGCAGAACAGATCTGGGATGAAAACGCAGGCCCCGTGAGTAAAGGGTTTACCTGAGGAAGTACCGACTTGGGTGGAGTGCGGGGAATAGAAAATGAATGCTCAGGGATGAAATATGGCAGCTGAGTAACAGCTTCCCTGTAACTGGGTATAGTGAGTCTAGGGAGACAAAAGTCCAGGCATCTCTGGCCAGTCGGATCTACCTATGATTATCCCTTTGAGGATACAGGGAGCCAGCAAGGGACTTCTGGACCCCAGAAGGAGGACAAAAACACTAGAAAACTGGCAAGTGGCTGCGTGAGTTCGATCGACCTAATCACACCGGCAACCATGAGTGCAAGCAGCAGTGAGACTGCAAACCGGAAAGGCCTTACCTGTGAACTGTTTTGGTGTTCTTGGACTTGGCATTCAGTTGAACTGCCTTGGAAAGAGCTTGAGCAGGTGTGTGGAGAACATTGGGCATTATCAGGGGCCCCAGAATGAGCCACTGAATTGGGTGAAGTAAACCATTATGAAAGAACTGTTCCAGCAAGCTCCGTCCTCAGGGTCCCAGAGCAAGGATCGGGCAAAACAAAGTAACCTAGTGACTGAGCAGCCTAAAAGCGGCGACTGAACTGCCTTACAGCCTTGATCCTTAGAGGTAGAGTGAGGCAGTTTTGGCACACAGGAGCCTTGGGCTGTTGCCCTGGGTAGAGTGCCGTGACATCACAGCTCATAGCAACCTCAAACTCCTGGGCTTGGCACCGCCAAGACCCTCATAAGAGCTGTGCAGTGACCCCCGACAAGTGACCCACGCCCACTAGGCCTCCGCATTACCTGACCAGGAACTGCAGGAGCCACGCAACACTGCATCCTCCCTCTGTCCTCCAAGCCTCCATAATAGCCCATTCATCTGGCCAGGGAACCTAGTAGCTGCGTGCCCTCTGGAGCCCTCCCTGCCTCTGCGCAGAGCCCTTCTCCTGGCCAGAGACTGCTGGAGCCTTGGGTTCTCTGTGCCAAAGTCATTGGGCACAAGGCACTCCCAGAACTGTGCACACCACCCTCAGCCCTATTGCTGGATCCAGGCATGTCACACACCAGAGCTGCTTCCACAACCAGAACTCCCTCGCTAGAGAAGCCCCAGAGGCACTACACACGGTCACTCTACAAAGATTCAGCAACAATAGAGTGATCCCGCCCAGGTCTAATCTTGGAGAGACGCCTCCCCAACTCTGAGGACGGCCAGAGGCGATGGTGAAAAACAATCATGAGGCAAAATCAACACAACAACTCTGGCAATATGAATAATCAGAGGAGATCAACTCCCCCAAGGATCAATGGTGCAAAAACAACACAAGAACCCATGCACAAACAAATAGCTGAGATGTCAAAAATTGAATTCAGGATCTGGATAGCAAATAAGATCGAATTAGAATTCCAAAAGTTATCTCAAGAATTCAATAGATTCAAAGACCAAATGAACAAAGATTTTGACACATTGAGACAAGAAGTTGCATCCCTCAAAGATCTGAGAAACACAGTAGAATCCCTCAGGAACAGAATGGAGCAAGCAGAAGAAAGGATTTCTGACATTGAAGACAAAGCATTCGAACACTCCCAAACCCTCAAAGAAGAAGACAAATGGAGAGCAAAAACAGACCACTCTCTCAGAGAGCTCTAGGATAATTGGAAGAAAACCAATATTTGCCTTATAGGGATCCCCGAAAATGACGAAGTGGCTTCACAAGGCACAGAGTCTCTTCTCCATGAGATTATGAAGGAGAACTTTCCAGATATGCCAAGAGATTCTGAAATTCAGATAGCAGACAGTTTCAGAACTCCAGCAACACTGAACCTGAATAAGACATCACCCAGCCACATCATAATCAATTTCACTAAAGTTAATATGAAGGAGAAAATACTGAAAGCTGCCAGATGAAAGAAAACCATTACCTACAAGGGGAAGAATATTAGAATAACTGCAGATCTCTCTGCTGAAATCTTTCAAGGTAGAAGAGGATGGTCATCAACTTTTAATCTCCTAAAACAAAATAAATTTCAAACCAGGATACTGTACCCAGCTAAACTGAGCTTCAGTTATGACGGAGAAATTAAATACTTCCACGACAATCATATGTTGAAGAAATTTGCCACAACTAAACCAGCTCTCCAGGACATTCTTAGACCTATCCTCCACAAAGATCAGCGTAATCCTCCAACACAAAAGTAAAGCCACCCAAAACATTTTTGATCAAATTCCAACTTCCACACTTGCAAAAGGATTAAAAATGTCCACTGGACTCTCGAAAGCCTTATCAATATTCTCAATTAATGTGAATGGTTTAAATTGTCCTCTAAAGAGGCACAGGTTGGCTCTTTATTATTTTGTTTTAGGAGATTAAAAGTTGATGACCATCCTCTTCTACCTTGAAAGATTTCAGCAGAGAGATCTGCAGTTATTCTAATATTCTTCCCCTTGTAGGTAATGGTTTTCTTTCGTCTGGCAGATATCACAAGCCAGATATCTGCTGCATCCAAGGATTGCACCTTAAATTAAAAGACAAATATAGACTCAAAATGAAGGGATGGTCATCTATGTTCCAGGCAAATGGAAAGCAGAAAAAAACAGGCGTTGCTATGCTGTTCAAAGATGCAATAGGCTTTAAAAAAACAACCAAAATAATTAAGGATAAGGATGGACACTTAATATTTGTTAAAGGTAATACTCACTATGATGAGATCTCAATTATTAATATTTAAACCCAACCACAACACACCTCAATTTATAAGAGAAACTCTAACAGACATGAACAACTCGATTTCTTCCACTTCCATAGTAGTTGAAGATTTTAACACCCTTTTAACAATCCTGGATGGATGCTCTAAAAAGAAGCTAAGCAAAGAAATTTTAGATTTAAACTCAACCACTCAACATCTGGACTTTACAGACATCTACAGAACATTTCATCCCAACAAAACTGAATACACATTCTTCTCATCAGCCAACGGTACATACTCCAAAATTAACCACATCCTAGGTCACAAATCTAACCTCTGCAAATTTAAAAAAATAAAAATTATTCCTTGTAACTTCTCAGAACATCATGGAATAAAATTTGAACTACATAACAGGAACCTGCATACTCATACAAAAACATAGAAGCTAAACAACCTTATCCTGAAGGATACATGGGTTATGGACGAGATTAAGAAGAAAATCACCAAACTTTTGGAACAAAACAACAATCAAGACACAAACTACCAGAACCTCTGGGATACTGCAAAGGCAGTCCTAACAGGGAAATTTATAGCACTGCAGGCCTTCCTCAAGAAAATGGAAAGAGAGGAACTTAATAACCCAATGGAACATCTCAAACAACTGGAGAAAGAAGAACACTTCAACCCCAAACCCAGCAGAATAAAAGAAATAACCAAAATTAGAGCAGAATTGAATAGAATTGAAAACAAAAGAATTATACAACAGATCAATAAACCCAAATGTTGGTTTTTTTAACCTTTGGCCAACCTAATCAGGAAAAAAAGAGTCAAATCTCTAATTTCATCAATCAGAAATGGTAATGATGAAATAACAACAGACACCTCAGAAATTCAAAAAATCCTTAACAAATACTACAAGAAACTTTACTCTCACAAGTATGAAAATCTGAAAAAAATCGACGAATACCTGGAAGCACGCCACCTACCAAGACTTAGCCAGAATGAAGTGGAAATGTTCAACAGGCCTATATCAAGTTCTGAAATAGCATCAACTATACAAATCTCCCTAAAAAGAAAAGCCCAGGAACAGATGGCTTTACGTCAGAATTCTACCAAATATTTAAAGAAGAACTACTACCTATACTACTAAACCTCTTCCAAAATACAGAAAAAGAAGGAATATTACCCAACACATTCTACAAAGCAAACACCACCTTGATCCCCAAACCAGGGAAAGACCCAACAAGAAAAGAAAATTATAGGCCAATATTACTAATGAATATAGATGCTAAAATACTCAATAAGATCCTAACAAAAACAATCCTACAAGACATCAAAAAATTATACACCATGAACAAGCCAGATTTATCCCAGGGTCTCAAGTCTGGTTGAATATACATAAATCTATAAACGTAATTCAACACATAAACAAACTTAAAAATAAGGATCATATGATTCTTTCCATTGATGCAGAAAAAGCTTTTGATAATATCCAGCATCTCTTCTTGATCAGAACACTTAAGAAAATTGGTATAGAAGGGACATTTCTTAAACTAATAGAGGCCATCTACAGCAAACCCACAGCCAATATCGTATTGAATGCAGTTAAATTGAAATCATTTCCACTTAGATCAAGAACCAGGCAAGGTTTCCCATTGTCTCCATTGCTCTTCCACATTGTAATGGAAGTTTTAGCCATTGCAATTAGGGAAGAAAAGGCATTCAAGGGTATCCACATAGGGTCAGAAGAGATCAAACTTTCACTCTTTGCAGATGATATGATCATATATTTGGAAAACACTAGGGATTCTACTAAAAAACTTTCAGAAGTGATCAAAGAATATAGAAATGTCTCAGGCTACAAAATCAACACCCATAAATTGGTAGCCTTTTTATATACCAACAACAACCAAGCTGAAAAAACAGTCAAGGACTCTATTACTTTCACAGTAGTGCTAAAAAGATGAAATATTTGGGAGTATTCCTAACAAAGGACGGGAAAAGAAATAGCCAAAGATGTTAACAGATGGAAAAACATACCATGCTCATGGCTGGAAATAATCAACAATGTTAAAATGTCCATACTTCCCAAAGCAATATATGATTTTAATGCAATTCCTATTAAAGCTCCATTGTCATACTTTAAAGATCTTGAAAAAATAATACTTCATTTTATGTGTAATCAGAAAAAACCTCTAATAGCCAAAACATTACTCAGCTGTAAAAACAAAGCAGGAGGAATCACGCTACCAGACCTCAGACTGCACTATAAATCAATAGTGATCAAACAGCATGGTACTGGAACAAAAGCAGAGAAGTAGATGTCTGGAACAGAATAGAGAACCAAGAGATTGATCCAGCTACTTACCATTATTTGATCTTTGACAAGCCAATTAAAAACATTCAGTAGGGAAAAGATTCCCTATTTAACAAAAGGTGCTGGGTAAAGTGGCTGGCAACCTGTAGAAGATTGAAACTGGACCCACACCTTTCACCATTAACTAAGATAGACTTTCACCGGATAAAAGATTTAAACTTAAGACATGAAACTATAAAAATACTAGAAGAAAGTGCAGGGAAAACTCTTGAAGGAATCGGCCTGGGTGAATATTTTATGAGGAGGCCTACCCAGGCAATTGAAGTAGTATCCAAAATACACTTTCTGATCAAACTAAAAATCTTCTGTACAGTCAAGAACATAGTGAGTAAAGCAAGCAGACAGCCCTCAGAATGGGAGAAAATATTTGCAGGTTATACCTCTGATAAAGGTCTAATAACCAGAATCCACAGAGAACTCAAATTTATTCACAAAAAAATTACACGTGACCCCATTCAGGGTGGGCAATGGACTTAAAGAGAAACTTCTCTAAGGAAGACAGATGCAAAATCTACAAACACATGAAAAAAAGCTCATTATCCTTAATCATCAGAGAAATGCAAATCAAAACTACTTTAAGATATCACCTAACCTCAATAAGAGTAGTCCACATAACAAAATCCCAAAACCAGGAATGTTGGCATGAATGTGGAGGAAAGGGCACACTTCTACACTGCTGATGGGAATGCCCACTAAACCGTTCCTTCTGGAAGGATGTTTGGATAATACTTAGAGACCTAAAATAGACCTGCCATTCAATCCTATAATTCCTTTACTAGGTTGTACCCAGACCAAAAGTCACAATATAACAAAGACATCTGTACCAGTATGTTTATTGCAGCCCAATTCATAATTGCTAAGTCAAGGAAGAAGCCCAAGTGCCCATCAACCCATGAATGGCCTAGCAAATTGTGGTACATGTATACCATGGAACACTATGCAGCCTTAAAGAAAGATGGAGACTTTACCTCTTTCATGTTTACATGGATGGAGCTGGAAAATATTCTCCTTAGCAAAGTATCTCAGGAATGGAAGAAAAAGTATCCAATGTACTCAGCCCTACTATGAAGCTAAATTGCAGCTTTCACATAAGGCTATAACCCAACTATAGCACAAGACTATGGGGAAAGGGCCAAGGAAGGGGAAGGGAGGGGGGAGGTTTTGGTGGAGGAAAGGTAATAGGTGGTGCCACATCTATGGTGCATCTTGGAATGGGTACAGGCGATTGCACTAATGTACACAGCTATGATTTAAAAATAAAATAAGTAAATAAATAAAATAAAAATAGAAAAAAAAAAAAAAAGGAAAGAAAGAAAATGCATGCTCAGAGCTGGGACATTGCCAGGGCGGGGCTGACCCAGAGTAAAGCTTTTCTGAGTCTAAGACACACCTGACCCTTAGAAGGTCATCAGCCTATAAGACAGAGGAAAGCAGGAGGCTAGAATTGACAGCTAACTGTGTTGCAAGTATAAACCTGCAGGAGCAAACACAGGCCCTGAGGCACAGGTTCTGGAAACTCAAAACAGCTTCTCTTCTGCATGGGAATTTAGCAGGGACAGAAACTAATCCCCACAAAGTTGTTCTGTTCTGTCAGTAACGTCAATCATGGGTGGGGCTGGAACTTAGTGAATGCCCCCAAGCCTCCATCAAGTGCCCAAGGCTGTCAGGCCTCCCCTCCCCCTGCTGGATAGAGGCACAGAGCAGTGGCCTGGCTGAGCAGATATAGATTTCCTTGTGATTCAGGCAGGTGCAACCCCCTAAAGTATCTGCTTATTGGAGGCAACTGCATCACACCCCTGTGGGGTTAACAGTGACTGTGTGTGACAGAGGTGCAAGGTGGGGAAGGAGGCATCAACCTTCCCAGACTAATCTATTTGCTTGGTGGGTCCTCCTGACTTCACAGAGCACCGGAAAAGTCATATTTGAGTTGTCAACAAACCCCTGTGATCTAGTTGCCAGAGACCTTTTAAACTCTCTGACCTGAGACAGGTGCTGACTAGGACAATTGATTTGGACCTTTTGAACTGAGCCAATTGCCTGAGACTATCCAAGTTGTGCCCTGGGTGTGTGATTATAGGAAGGTTTGATTTTTCCTTTTACAATTGTTACCTGTGGTAGGCGGGGTGACTTAATTTCAGGTATTTCTCCACAGCTGAGACTTCACCCCAGAGTAACTGTTTCACTAGGGTCGAACAGAGACCAGCTGAAAAGAAGACAGAGCTACTTAGGCCCACCACACCAAATAGGTCCTCAGTTACTCAGGCTGTAGCACTTATGAGTTCACGACAAAGCTCCAGGGGAAAAGTCAAACTGTGTAAAATAATCATAGGGCAGAGTCAGTGGAAAAACTCTGAAAACATGAATAACCAGAATAGACCAAAACCCCTCTCCCAAGGAAAGATATGGCAGATGTAACTGAAGATCCCATTCATAAACAGCTGGCCAAGATGTCAGAAATTGAATTCAGAATTTAGATTGCAAACAAGATTAACAGAATGGAAGAAAATTTGGAATTAGAAATTTGTGGAGCAATTCAAAAACCGGATTACACATTCAAGGAGAAATTCAAAAGTTGTCTCAAGAATTTTACGAATTTAAAGACAAAACCACCAAAGATTTTGATGCACTGAAGCAAGAATTTGCAGCCCTAAAAAATCTGAAAAATACAGTAGAATCTTTCAGTAACAGAGTGGAGCAGGCAGAAGAAAAGATTTGTGACATTGAAGACAAAGCTTACGAATGCTCCCAAACTCTCAAAGAGGAAGAAAAAAGGAGAGCAAAATCTGATCATTCTCTCAGAGAGCTCTGGGAAAACTTGAAGAAGGCTAATATTTGCCTCATTGGCATTCCCAAAAGTGATGAAGTGGCTTTGTGAGGCATAGAGACCCTTCTCCATGAATTTATGAAAGAGAATTTTCCAGAAATATCAGGAGATTCTGAACTTCAGATAGCAGACAGTTTCAGAACCCCAGCATGATTCAACTTGAATAAGACATCCCTCAGGCATATCATAATTAACTTCACTAAAGTTAATATGAAGGAGAAAATTCTGAAAGCAGCCAGACATAACAAATCCATTACCTACAAAGGGAAGAATATTAGAATAACTGCAGATCTCTCTGCTGAAATTTTCCAAGCCAGAAGAGGGTACTCATTGACTTTTAATCTCCTAAAGCAAAATAACTTTCAACCCTTGATCCTGTATCCAGCTAAACTGAGTTTCATTTATGATGGAGATATTAAATACTTTAATGACATTAATATGTTGAAGAAATTTGCCATAACTAAACCAGCTGTCCTCCATAATGACCAGAAAAAACCTCTACCACAAAAGTAAAATCACTCAGAAACTTTTGATCAAACTCCAACTTCCACACTGGTGAAAGGATTAGAAATGTCCACTGGACTTTTTAAAACCTCGATATCTAAAATTTTACCACACTTATCAATATTCTCCATTAATGTGAATGGTTTAAATTGTCCTCTAAAGAGGCACAGGTTGGCTGACTGGATACAAAAACTCAGGTCTGATATTTGCTGCATACAAGAGTCACATCTTCCCTTAAAAGATAAATATAGAATGAGGGTGAAAACATAGTCATCCGTACTTCAGGCAAATGGTAATTAAAAAAAAAAAGGAGGTGTTCCAATTCTATTTGCAGACACAATAGGCTTTAAACCAACAGAAGTAAGGAAGAATAAGAATGATCACTTCATATTTGCTAAGGTAATAATATGATGAGATTTCAATTATTAATATTTATGCCCCAAACCAGAATGCATCTCAATTTATAAGAGAAACTCTAACAGACTGGAACAACTTGATTTCCTCCAGCTCCATTACATTTGGAGATTTCAACAATCCTTTGCCAATGTTAGATCGATCCGCCAATAAGAAGCTGAGCAAAGAAATTTTAGATTTAAACCTAACCATCCAACATTTGGATTTAGCAGACATCTACAGAACATTTCATCCCAACAAAACTGAATACACTTCTCATCAGCCCATGGAACATACTTCAAAATCAATCACATCTTAGGTCACAAGTCTAACCTCAGTAAATTTAAAGGAATAGAAATTATTCCTTGCATATTCTCTGACCACCATGGAATAAAAGTTGAACTCAGTAACAACAGGCATCTGCATACTCATACAAAAACATGGAAGTTATATAACCTTAAGCTGGGTCAGAGATGAGATTAAGAAGGAAATTGTCAAATTTTTGGAACAAAACAACAATGAAGACATGAATTATCAGAACCTCTGTGATACCGCAAAGGCAGTCTTAAGAGGGAAATTTATAGCACTGCAAGCCTTCCTCAAGAGAATGGAAAGAGGTGAAGTTAACAACTTAATGGGATATCTCAAGCAACTGGAAAAGGAAGAACATGCCAACCCAAACCCAGTAGAAGAAAAGAAATAACTAAACTTATAGCAGAATCAGATTGGAGTTGTGAGTCCACATACCAAGGAGTATCGGAAAGCACCAAAAGTTGAATGGGGTGAGGACAGATTCTTATGAGGAACCATCAGGTGTGTGGCTCTCTTCAACATTTTAATTTTGGACTGTTGGGCTCTGCAACTGTGAGAAAATAAATTTTTGTTGTTTCAAGCCAAAAAAAAAAAAAAAAAAAAAAAGAAAGAACGAAAGAAATGAAAATAAATGAAAAAGTTGGTTTTTTGAAAAGGTCAATAAAATAGATAAACCATTGGCCAACCTAATCAGAAAAAAAGAGTAAAATCTCTAATCTCATCAATCAGAAACAACAAAGACAAAATAACAACAGACTCC